>JAYGXS010000082.1:0-26353 GCA_036362985.1 Ligula intestinalis
AGACGCCTTAAGCAAGCTGTAGCACAAACCTTCCCAGCAGCGAAAATGCAGGTGTAATTTTCAACCAACCCGATACTGCATGGTGGAGCAGGTTATATCGGTCGCACGTGTAGGCGCTTATCTAGAAGAATACGGAAACACCTCCCGGCATGGCTAGCCAAAGACGAGAGCAAAAGCATAAACAGTTATATCCTCTCACACATGGTTGACACTGGATTTCGTGTGGACCCAAGCGAAGCATTTAAGGTAATTTCCAAGGTCCCACCAAACTTCCCAAAGCCCCTGGGTCTACGTCTGCTGGCAACAGCAGAATCAACCGCAATCCGATTGAGGAAACGGGTTTTGTGTGCACAAAAGAATCTCGTGCAAGCCCCCAACTTGGCATGGCCAACGATTACCTACCTAGCTGCACAGTTCCGCTGTCTGATTGGACATTGCATGTAAGGAAGGACAGAGTATCGATTTTTAAATTTAAACCTCCTTTGTAACTGTTTGGTTTGATGATAAGTTACTGTAAGCGATCGCCCACCAAAATTGTATTTCTTTTTTAGTTTTCGGTAAATTGGTTGAACGAAATCGGTATTAATGTACAAACACAACAAAAACTGCGAGATTCGTAAAGTGTTCAGCAGCATTTTCAAAACAGTTTGCTGCTCTTCGCACTCGTACTCTCGAAATATTTTTTTAAATGTGAAAAACAGAAATTTCTTTCAACATACACAAGATGGTATGCATTTGGTTGCAAGTACAACCATAATCTAATTTTTGAGGTAACAGCCAGCATGTCCGTGTTTGGCCGTCAATGTATTTTTATTCCGCTCAATAGCCGGGATGTGATTTCCCTAGAAACTTTTTTGCAATTGTCAATAGAAATTGAAACAAAGCACGCAAGAATCTTTTCGTGCATTAAAAACGGAAATTTGTCCGAAGATTCAAAATTTGGAACATCTGTACCTAAGGTGACTGCATCCATTTCTGACGCATTAAATGCAAATTAAAATGTTATTAAAAAAACATTTAGTTTATACACATTTTGTATTTGTACTTATTTTGTATTATGCTACCGTCATTTTCCATTCCCATGCCTTAAACACACTTTTATTTCACATTGGACCAGTATCTTTTCATATTGCCATTTCTTGAGTTTGCAGATTTTTGTGAAAATTACATTTTTATATGCTGGTAAATAGAAATTTCTCAACAAAACTCTGATGTTTTTTACTTTTAGTTCCAGCGTTACTGTATTGCTAGTTTGGGGTCGCACAACGCAAGCTGAATTCGCACAAAATTACGTTTATTACGTTTTTGAACTTATTGCATGACTTTATCTACCAACTGTACATCTTAATTTCCATGTGCTGGAGGATTTTACACTGCAAGCATTCCTTGATTCCGTTGGTTCCTATACCGCAGGAACGGCCATCTCTCCTATTCGCTATGTGGCTGCTTGCGCTCCTGACGAAAGCCTAAAGACGTTGTTTCTCTAAAAGATTGGTGAACCCCGTTTATACAATGTATGCATATATTAATCCTCTACCTCAACAAAGGAATATAAATTCCTGACATTCTGCACTTAATCTTTCACAAAACGGTTTGCATCAGCAGCCTTCAGCGCAGAATTCAAACTTGCGATTTCGTCATCTTTAAAGCTGGCACGAGATAAACGAGTGATCTACAAAAGCCTTTTTAACTACCACGTTAGCTCTTATGGTGATTGATGGTGCTTAAGTGTGGATTACGTAAGATGGCAAACGCTAAATCCTTGGCATGAATTTCTCGAATTTAATTTTTTAATGGTGTAATAGTAAAATGTAAGCAGGGGCTAAGGTACACTTGGTGCCAATATTCGGTTAGTGTCTGCTACGTAAAAGAAACTTGACGACATTATAGAAACCAATTTACTGGTCTAAACATACCTCTTTCCCTGTATTTAACACAGAAAGGTAAATCGGGATAATTTACCCCAGGTAGATAAAACATTTGACACATTTTAAATTATTCAAAGCTAATTTCTTGGCATCAGTGGGAATCTTATTCAATGCATTAAGGAAGACTTTTGTAAGACAATGCTGTAAATAATCAGCCAAACCCCTCATAAGGTTATTGTGATGGTCCATCCAGCTTAGCCGTCAGCTTAATTTAGCTGTATTCCTGGCGCAGGCTGGGCAATCAAATCGTCCTCAGTGTGATTTAGTGCTTGCGGCGTGCCTCCGTAGCTCAGTAGTAGAGCGTTGGTTGTACTTAAGCCTTCCCTGCAGTGTTGTGTAAAATTCCAACAAGGCTGCAAATTTTCTGCAATTGGGTCAACATCATTATGCTACGAACCGTTTAAAACTTTTCGTTAGCTAAAATACAAGGAGTGCGTACCTCAATTTTAGGAGCGTTAAACGTTTGATCGTGACTTGCATCGCAAGATTGGGTTTTTGGTATGACTGGCTGATAATGGTTAATAAACCAGAAAGGACCATTGTAGTACCCCCACCTTTGTAGGGAACATTAATATACTTACCCCGTTGGCCACCGTTTGGCTATTCACGAGGCTCGGATGTGAAGCCCAAAACAGGATGGAACGAGTAATCTCCTTTAGTCGTCAACGAGGTTTGATTTTCTGCGTTGTTTGATAAATTGTATCATTTTAGCATTATGCAGAAGTGTGAGCACAACGGACCCTATTAGAATGAAATTTCTGGAAACAATGGAAAAGATTTTCTGATTAACGCCGATGAAAAAAAAATTCCACTAGGCCGTAATACTATAATCAAATGAAATTCAAAAAGATGTGGGCCTAATGTGGGAATATTAACAGGCATTTTTTGAATAAGCAAATTGTGGTTTTCCCCCTCCGTTTCTGACTCTGAATGAAAAAAAAGGTAAGATGGTCCTTGCTCATCTTTATTTTTGTCCTTTAAATTTTAGGAAATTTCCATTAAAAAGATTAAAAGATAAATTGGTGCCAAATGTTTATTTTCGATAAATTCTCGCGAGCTCTCTTTATTTATAGGATAATAAAACAATTAAATAATAGTGGTTTGTGGAAAGATGTAGTACTGTGGTTGTCAGGGTCGGTGAGGGGTGATGGGAAGTAGGGTCAAAGCGTAAATGGCTGCCGGTCCGTCAGCCAAGATAGATGATGAGGTGCGCGTGGTTGACTTGGGAACTTGTGCGTCCCTAGGGTGAACATGTGTGGGCATGTTAGCGAGTTGCACCCATGGCAACTGCGGCGCCGTTACGAAGTACTTTTGAGCTCATAGTCTCCTTTTTGCGTAGCCTGATTGCGGCTGTTTCTGCTGTAGCCAGCAGACGCTTTCCAAGTGGTTTTGAGTAGCTGGAAGGCACCTTCTAGATTACTCGGAAAGCCTTGGTGGCATTCAAGCGATGGTCTGAGTCTACGATGTGCGCTTAAAGAGAACTATATGAACCCTTTACTTGGCTTTTCCCTGACAATGGCGGAAGGTGTTCTCGTACTCATTTGGACAGATGCCGGCTCCTTCGACCAATATATTCTGTCCAACAGGATCAAGTGAATCAGTAGATGCACAAGGAGGTAGTCTAAGCTAGCAGTATGTCATTGACCTTTGCGTATAGGATAGGCGTAGTTGGTCCGTGCTTTCGCTTCTACAAGCTTGATGTTGGTCCCCAGGTGCCCTTTGGGCGCTTTTAACTACGTAGGATCTTTGGATTGCTTCGACTTTGCGAAAAGTCACGGATTGGCTTTGCTTGATACAGAAAAAAATATTTAAAAGGCAATGGCGTGCTTAGCAAACTGCACGGCGTAAACATCATTTTGATGTTTTTAATAACGTCACTTCATTGATCTCGAATGAAGAAAGAGACTCCAGTGAAAACTATGTATTGTATTTTATAGCTTTAACAGAACCTATAGACTTTCTAGGTGAATTATTCGGCTAGTTTGATCCACTACATGAATAAGGTTGAAGTTGTAGATGAACTAGCTAAGATCAAATAATCATGGGTATTCCTCCAAGCATTGAGTACACTGCATATCTACCGTCACGGTACTTTAGGCAAGCAGCAATAACCTCCTCACAAGAAAAGAAAGTGCAATTCATAGGAGGATGCAGATCACCGAAGAATTACTTAGTACTATCAACAAAAGGGATTTATTAAAACGCTTGATTACCGCTAACCAAAATTTGACACTTCCTACAAGAGCATCATAAATTAAAGTAGAGCGTTATTTGGAATGGTTGCTGTTTCCGCAGTTAAAATGTCTGGCAGCCCAGTGGTACCCTTTATTATGCACATAGAGAATTTAAGTTAACTCGTGGGCATGGTTTATAATCTCTGGTAAGCCAGCATTACGGCAAGTGCTAAAATATGGGCATTACAAGGGGTGTTCGCTTAGCAATCTTAAGCATTCAAAGATATAGCAAGGTTGCTTTAAATTATCATTTTTATTTCGAAAAGCCTCAACTTCCGAATAACACTAACTATGCTGTGGATGCGGGTGTTTAATTGTAATTTACTTGTTGCATGTAATCATAAACAGAGAATTTTTTGCACATTAAAATAGGATTTTCCTTGCTTATTTATGATAAGGAACACATAGCATTGCACGGCAAATAAGTTGAGATCATCCTGAAGAAAAGTTAACGATTTCCCATGTTTTGAAAATTTTACAATGATATTTTAATTTTGTTGATGCTTCTATTAATATTTGAACGGAAGGACGCATTTCCGAAGTCCTTGAGGGAGAAGAAGTAAGTATTTCCATGTATCTTGTTATAAGGATGATCATTGGGTGTCTTTGGTTGGCTGAACCAATCACTTAAACGCACTGAAGAGAAACTGTGAATGTACACGACATCAGTCTAATACAAACAGGACTGGGATACATAAAAGTCATTTCTACCAACGTCTGTCTGTTAAAAATACCTGTATATCTAAATGAGAAATGTATACGTTATCTGGATTTCCCAAAGTTTATTCCATTGTAGGGGAGGAAAACTTTGCGCACGAATATATAATTCTGTTCATCACAGAAGCGTCTTTCCTCTTCAAAGTGAAGAAGTTCCTTCATTATATGCGATCATTTCATGCGTCTCTTAATGGTTTAAAATTCGCTAAATTTTTGCCAAAATATATTATGATTTCGTGGAAGCAAGTTTAATTGTGCGTTTTCTGTATCTTGAAAAGTCAATTTGTCAGACAAAACATGCTTTTCGGTACCTCTTCTTCTGGGCCTTAATTTTGCAAACAATGCAATTTTAAACATATACAAAAATATATAATTTTTGAGTTGTGTGCCAATTGGCAATTGCGGACTTGTTCAGTCAGCGCTAATGAACGGCATGATGGTTGGGCGATCGCCTTCTGTCATCGGTGTCGGCCCCGGGAGGGTAAGGGCTTGTGTAAGAGTTTTCTGGCAGCACAGTACAGTAGTCATTAGCGTATGGCCACTGCTTCTGCTGCTGCCAGCACCCGTTGGCGTAGTCCTTGCATAGAATGGTTGGTGTTTGTTCGACAACCTGAAGGGCTTCACTAGTATATCTACGCTGATTGAAGCAAAAATGCGTGTCCCCGGACATAAATGAGAAGAAGAGGCGATCTCGGGAATAATGGGTTTAATATCCTGACGTTTCGAAAGCGTACAGGCTTGCATCGTCGGAGGTTGCTGTTTGTACACGCCTCATAGTCTTTTATAGGTGTTACAACTGACGTCTCGTTCGCTCTCCGTCTATTGGCGCTAGATCCCCTGCAGGGGCGGGGCTGGAGCTCCGTCATCGTCCTGCTGACCAGGGTTTCTCGCCGTCACCTCATCGGAGGGGGAGGGCAGTGTTCGCCTGCCAGTGGTCATTGCTCGCTTCTGCATCGATCGCGTCGGCGCCGCATGTCCTGCTGGCTTCCCCCTTTGGCACTTTCCCGTGTTCATCCCGCCGGCGGAATATTGAACTCCGCCATCAGTGTTTATGCAGAGACCGTTGTCATGTGCACTTGCGTTCAAGCCCGACATGAGGTCTTGTTGGTTCACGTTGCCCATGGCGTCGCTGACGGCTGCGTTGCTGTCTGGGGTAGGTTCCCGGACGCCTGTATTCTGGCCCGGTGTGGGGTTGCTAGTCATCGCGACCCGTCTGGCTTCCTGCCGGCGATTTCGTTGATAGAGCCGCACGCGTAACGCCCGGTAAGCCGCCGGGAGAATCGTACAGCGGTTGATGGAATTTTGTGCAGTGTGCAATGCTTCAAGCGTTTCGCTGGTTTTCCGGTCACTACCTCGGGCTAGGATTTTAGCGTCATTGAAAGCGAAGGTGTGACTAGGAGCCGAAAAATGTTCCGCTACCAACGAGCGTGGGTCCGTCCTGTCGACTGCCCTTGCGTGCTCGCTCATACGCATCTGTAGTCGCTTTCCGGTTTCCCCAATGTAACTGGCCTCACATGAACTACACTGGATGCGATAGGCGACGTTTGCTGTTTCTCCGCGGGACATAGGGGCCTTTGGTCTCATGACCAGTCGTCTCAATGTTGCCTCGGGTCTGTGGGCTACGCCGATTCCCAGTGGTTGTAACAGACGAGCGACTGCTTCAGAAACATTATCTTTGTATGGCATTGCTCTCCACAATGTCGGTTGTTCCGCCGCTGGTCTTGCAGCTCGTTTCGGTTGTCTGCTGCGTTCTAGGAAGCTGCGAGGGTAACCGTTAGAGATGAATATCCGTCGAAGATATTTAAGTTCAGCCGCTTTGTCACCCGCCTCGATGCAATGTGTTTCTGCCCTTTTGTAAAGCGTTCGCACATAGCTGCGTTTGTGGCTCAGCGGATAATTACTTTGGTAACTGAGTACCTGACGTGTGTCGGTTGCCTTTCGGAATATACCGTCGTCTTTAGGCTCCCGTCGGATTTTGGTGGAACAGGACGTCTAGGAACTCAAGCTGATTGTTGCTCGCAGCCTCTGTTGTAAACTGAATGTCGGCAAAATGGAGTTCAGCATCGTGTGAAATTCAGAGACCATTTCACGCTTGAGGAAAACGAAGGAATCGTCTAAGTACTGCACAAAAAATACTGGTCTATGGTTCGTAAACACCAGTTTCTCTAACTTTTGATGAACCGCCTCAGCAAGGAAACCAGATAGGGGCGAACCCATCGGAGTCCCTTTGATTTGTTCGTACATTGTGCCCTCAAAGGTAAAATACGTGTTGAGGCAGAAGTTGAGCAGCT
Organism: Ligula intestinalis; assembly: GCA_036362985.1. Taxonomy (NCBI): domain Eukaryota; kingdom Metazoa; phylum Platyhelminthes; class Cestoda; order Diphyllobothriidea; family Diphyllobothriidae; genus Ligula; species Ligula intestinalis. The sequence goes on from JAYGXS010000082.1 coordinate 7,171, forward strand.
GGATGAGATGCGCACGTGTAGGTTTATTAGTTCCCTCCTCATATCGGCTCTTAAGTAGATCACTCACAGTTTCAATCGCAAGAGTCTGAGGGATTGATGTGAAGAGTGAGGTAACATCAAACGATACCATGACTTTGTCTGCATTGAGGCGTAGCCCGTTTAGTCTTTCTAAGAAATGTACGGCCAAGCGTACCGTTGTGTCGGAGCCTGATGTGAAACAGTTCAGACGCCGAAACATCCATTTCGATAGATTGAATGTTGGTGTTCCCCGTAAGAAAACAATGGGCCGAAGTGGTGCACCGGACTTGTGCACTTTTGGCAGTCCATAGAATCTTGCCATGGCTGAATCACTTGGTTTGATATTTAGTCGTTCGATTTTTGAGATGGCACCGTTATTTTCCAGTCCCACGAGTGCAATGTTGATTTGTGTCACCATCTTCTTCATAGGATCTCCGTCGCACTGGCGGTAGGCATTTTGGTCATCGAGTAGAACGTAGGCCTTTTGGAGGTATTCAGACGTATCAAGTACCACTGTGGACCGCCCTTTGTCCGCTGGCACTACTACGATGCTCCTGTCAGCATTCAGTGCCTTGATGGCGTCCTGCTCCGCCCTCGGGATTGACGCCCGTGATTTATGTGTCAATAGTAAGGACGTAACATGTTGTCGGATGAGGTGCTTCGCATGGCACACTGCACAAAATTCCATCAACCGCTGTACGATTCTCCCGGCGGCTTACCGGGCGTTACGCGTGCGGCTCTATCAACGAAATCGCCGGCAGGAAGTCAGACGGGTCGCGATGACTAGCAACCCCACACCGGGCCAGAATACAGGCGTCCGGGAACCTACCCCAGACAGCAACGCAGCCGTCAGCGACGCCATGGGCAACGTGAACCAACAAGACCTCATGTCGGGCTTGAACGCAAGTGCACATGACAACGGTCTCTGCATAAACACTGATGGCGGAGTTCAATATTCCGCCGGCGGGATGAACACGGGAAAGTGCCAAAGGGGGAAGCCAGCAGGACATGCGGCGCCGACGCGATCGATGCAGAAGCGAGCAATGACCACTGGCAGGCGAACACTGCCCTCCCCCTCCGATGAGGTGACGGCGAGAAACCCTGGTCAGCAGGACGATGACGGAGCTCCAGCCCCGCCCCTGCAGGGGATCTAGCGCCAATAGACGGAGAGCGAACGAGACGTCAGTTGTAACACCTATAAAAGACTATGAGGCGTGTACAAACAGCAACCTCCGACGATGCAAGCCTGTACGCTTTCGAAACGTCAGGATATTAAACCCATTATTCCCGAGATCGCCTCTTCTTCTCATTTATGTCCGGGGACACGCATTTTTGCTTCAATCAGCGTAGATATACTAGTGAAGCCCTTCAGGTTGTCGAACAAACACCAACCATTCTATGCAAGGACTACGCCAACGGGTGCTGGCAGCAGCAGAAGCAGTGGCCATACGCTAATGACTACTGTACTGTGCTGCCAGAAAACTCTTACACAAGCCCTTACCCTCCCGGGGCCGACACCGATGACAGAAGGCGATCGCCCAACCATCATGCCGTTCATTAGCGCTGACTGAACAAGTCCGCAATTGCCAATTGGCACACAACTCAAAAATTATATATTTTTGTATATGTTTAAAATTGCATTGTTTGCAAAATTAAGGCCCAGAAGAAGAGGTACCGAAAAGCATGTTTTGTCTGACAAATTGACTTTTCAAGATACAGAAAACGCACAATTAAACTTGCTTCCACGAAATCATAATATATTTTGGCAAAAATTTAGCGAATTTTAAACCATTAAGAGACGCATGAAATGATCGCATATAATGAAGGAACTTCTTCACTTTGAAGAGGAAAGACGCTTCTGTGATGAACAGAATTATATATTCGTGCGCAAAGTTTCCCTCCCCTACAATGGAATTAACTTTGGAATATATATATATATATATCTGAAAGGGGGGTATGACAGCGTCTGTGGGTTAATTTATACAGAAATGCTTCGTTCTGATTAGCCTTCATCAGCCAAGCATAACCCTGAACACCAGGTGGTCGTACAACACAAACAAACGCACTCACAGTCGGCGCAGTTGATCCACCACTGGTGTCTATCAGATGGGTCAAAAGCACTTCATCGAACCACAGTTCATCAGCGCCTCGCCACCTGTAATTTGCTGTCACTGCTGATCGGGTATATATTCACTCAGGAACGTGCCAACACCGATCGAATAGGCTTCCGAACTCAACAGTCGCTTCCTCGTCTCTCTGACAAAGTCGGCAGCACAGTAATCACGTTTGATACTATAAACGACGTTGGTGGTTTCATTTCTGGGCAGGGGGTCCTTCAGGCGCATAACCTGTTGCATTGTCGCCTTTGGTCGGTGGGCGATGCCGACACCCAGGGGTTTCAGTAGACGGGAGACTGCCTCTGACACTACATCAATGTAAAGAAGCGCACGCCATATTGTTTGTTGATCGGCTGTTGGACTTCGGTTGGGTCGAGACTGCCTGCCACGTTCGATAAAGTTTCGGGGGTAACCGTTGGCCATAAAAAGGCGTTAGAGGTGTTGCATTTCAGATGTCCGGTCATGTGGCTTGCTGCAGTGTGTTTCTGCCCGTTTGTACACCGTTCGCACACAACTGCGTTTGTGGCATGGTGGATGCTTGCTGTGGTATGTCAGGATTTGGCGGGTATTGGTGGCCTTCCTATACACCGTCGTTCTGAGATTCCCATTCACTTTTCGATGCAGTAGTACGTCTAGAAACGGCAGTAGATTGTCGTTCACAGTCTCCATCGTAAAGTGGATGTCAGGAAACACAGAGTTCATGAGATCGTGAAATTTGTTGACCATGATTCGCTCAATGATCACGAAGGTATCGTCAACATACGAACACGAGAGTTTCTAATTTTTAAGCACTGTCTTTGCAATTAAACCTGAGAGTGGCTATCCCATTTGCGTCCCCTTGATCCGTTCGTATGTCACTCCTTGGAAGGACAACCTGAGGAGACCAAACAGCTCGTTCAGCAACAGATTACCACCTTGGTGATGGCGCACAAACCACGCGCAATCGTCAGCAGAGCAGAGTAGAAGGCGCTCAAAACACTGAGGGCTGAGACCACCATATTCGTGCTCCCAGCAGACAAAGGTCGGTCGATTGTCCTGTTGGATAATGTTGACTTCATTCAGAAAGCAAAAATCTTACTGAAGGACCGGCAAGCTTACCTCCCGTGTGACGACGCACCGATGAGGAAGCTGGTGACTCAACTGGATAAGATACTCACCGAAATGCAGAACAGCAATGTGATCAGCAGGTTGGTGCGACTGGCCATTAAACCAACAGACGCCCCCGCAGCCAGGTTTTACGAACTGTCAAAGGTACACAAAGCCGGTGTTCCCTTACGGCCAATCGTGTCATTACGCGGGGCACTAACATTTAATCTGGCTAAATGACTATTTCGAAATCTGAAGTCATTCACGTCGGACACGGCCACGATGGTATGTTCGGCCACCCAATTCCTGGAACGTCTGAAGGGAGTTCAAATCTCTGAAGACCTGGTCATGGTGTCATTCGACGTCACCTTCCTCTTTACTTCGATCCCAAAAGACCTGGCAGTCGACATGGTCCGCGAACTGCTCGAGCGCCAATACGACGAGGCGAGCGAGACAGTGAAACGGGGACATCTCCTTCAACTCCTAAAAATCTGCCTGAAGACGTTCTTTACCTTCGAGGGGTGATATACGAACAGATCAAGGGGACGCCAATGGGATCACCGCTCTCAGGTTTCATCGCAGAGGCAGTGCTTCAAAAATTAGAAACTCTCGTGTTCGCAAACTGTAGGCCAAAATTTTGGACCTGGTATGTTGACGATAACTTCGTCATCATTGAGCAAATCATGGTCAAAAAATTCCACGATCTCATGAACTCTGTGTTTCCTGACATCCACTTTACGATGGAGACTGTGAACGACAATCTACTGCCGTTTCTAGACGTACTACTGCATCAAAAAACGAATAGGAATCTCAGAACGACGGTGTATAGGAAGGCCACCAATACGCGCCAAATTCTGACTTACCACAGCAAGCATACACCATGCCAAAAACGCAGATGTGTGCAAACGCTGTACAAACGGGCAGAAACACACTGAAGAGAGCCACATGACCGGAAATAAGAAAAGCATTACCTCCAACGCCTTTTCATGGCCAACGGTTACCCCCGAAACTTTATCGAACGCGGCGGGCAGTCTCGACGGAATCGAAGTCAAACAGCCGATCAACCAACAGAATGGCGTGCGCTGCCTTACATTGATGGAGTGTCAGAGGCACTCTCCCGTCTACTGAAAGCCCTGGGTGTCGGCATCGCCCACCGACCAGAGGCGGCAATACGACAACTGGTTATGGGCCAGAAGGACCCCCACCCCGAGGTGAAACCGCCAACGGCGTTTACCGGATCAAATGCGATTCGTGTGCGGCCGACTATGTCGGAGAGATGGGGAAGCGACTGCAGAGGCGAATGGCAGAACACAACAGGGCAGTAAACAGGATGGACGATCGATCGTTGGTGGTGGAACACTGCGCGAATTCTGAACACAAATTCTCCTTCCAGAATGCCGAAATCCTGGGTCGAGGAAATGACCACGTGGTCAGGGAGACAATCGAGGCTTGGCACACGGGGACAACCTCAATCAACCGTTATGTTATACTTCCCACGGCCTACCAAGCCCTTCAAACGCATCGTAATGAAGAAAAGAGCAAAGATGACCATAGACGGAACACGAATCTTGATACTCGCGAGCCGATGATGAACACACCCATAGCTGAGCCACAACCGGAAGTGGCAATCATCAGCTCAGCCAGTTCATCCGGTCAGTCTTCGAGTGTGAAACCGGATGGACGCATGAGCGCAAATAGGATTACCGGACTAGGAAGAATTTTTCGACCGATGACAACTCGGAAGCCGATGGTGGACACACCCATAGATGAGCCACAACCGGAAGTGGCAATCATCAGCTCAGCCAGCTCATCCGGTCAGCCTGCAAGTGTGAAACGTGGATGAACGTAGGGGCATAAGGAGGATTCCCGGCCTGGAAGGACAGCTCTGGTCAATGACGGCTGCAGAAATGCGAACACCAGAAGTTGACGAGAAACCCCTTGGCTAAGGTTATTACGCTTCACAGGGCACAATGATTGAACATCCCGTCTAACCCTCTCCTCGCTCTCCCCCCCCCCACTCCTCTGTTTTGGTTAAACCCTATTGACTATGACTGCCAACACCTTTAAATACTGTGAGGCGCGGTACAATTACCACCTCTGATGACGGAAGCCTGTACGCTTTTGAAACGGCAGGACGCTAAAACAATGGTCCCCGAGATCGCCGAGATTTCGAATGCCGCGCAGCCCATCTGGTTTTGTAGCGATCGCAAGCAGGAACACACAACCCACCACTCTCATGATGGAAAATTGTGTATTTCCGAAATGTCAGCACAATTACAGTGTGGTTCACGACGGCACCTTGTTTTCTCCTTCGCCTTCTTTGGGGGATGATGATCGGGATAATTTATCTGGACCTCGTATTTCCACCTATGTTAATATATATATATATATATATACTGTGTCTTTCTTTTCTTGAGAAAATTGATATCGCTCACATCGTTTTAACACTTACTTCGTTAACGGCGGGAGGGAAGGGGTGACGTTTCAAGTGGCCGTGACAACCCCTTCCCCACCCCCCCCCACTCTCGTGGCGTTGTCACACTCGCCTGTCACTGCGGATGTCAATTGCAATACTTGTACTTGTTACGGCTGTGATCATGCCTGATCTAGCCGGTCTGAATGATGTCCCAAGCAGTAGCTCTTCATACGTAGCGATTGGCTGCAGCGCATCTCGAAAGCTCAACCCAGTCTCTTCTCCAGCGACGGAGTTCAAAAGATAGAAGGTCCAAGAACTGCTTCCATGTCTTGACCGACGGTTTTGAGCCCAGTCTTCAGTTGTCCTCCTTTTCGACGTTTCGAGGTGGAATGCGGCGGTAGGTCGAGGGCGGCATAGCCAAGCTTGTGAGGCGGACGACGGAGAACGTGACCAAACCACCTCTGTCGCCTTTATTGAATGGCCTGAGATATTTTCGTGATACGATCACAGTGGATGCGGACCGTCTCATTTGAGATGAAGTCGCTAAACATAACTCGCAAGATTGTCCTCAGGCATTGGCGGTCAACGACCGCCAGTCTTCGCTCATCTTCAGCGCGCACAGCATAGGATTCACATCGGTAGAGAAGGACTGACTGGGTGGATGCACGATATACACAAATTTTCGTGGCAATGGAGATGTATGTTGGATCCATAGGCACTTTCAAAGGATTGAGAAAACCCAGCGAGCAGCATCGATACGGGAGATAAATTTAGTCCTTGCTCTGCCTATTCGGTAGCAGCCTCTCCGCGAGGTATTGAAAGCTGTCTACATCTTCAAGTTGATGGTCATTAATCCCAAAGGATCAATTGTAGCAGCAGCAGCAGCAGCAGCAGCAGGATGAATGCCGGCTGCCAGTCGTCGTCATCACAGCCAACAATGGGGCGACAGCGACGTAAACGCTGAATCCTCACGCGCACGGAAGAATGAGAGGTCGCAGCCGAAGTCAGGGCTTAAGGTCAAAGAGGAGCGACGTAAAGACAGACACGCACATGCTAGTGCGGCCAAGCGTGCCTGCAGAGTGAGCGTGGTACTAACACACACGGGCCAAGAAAGGCGCAGGAAGCGTTTTAATTTGACCCTTCTGCCCAATGATATCGTAACTGTACACGCAGAGAGTAATGACGTTTCTGAAGTATACAGATGAAAAAATTGTATGTAGTAGAACGGGACGAACACGAGCATTTGAGAACAGGTAGATTAAGAATGGAATGAACAAGAAAGTTTTCGTATTATGTCGGTTATAGCCAAAATGTCAAGTGTGGAGAAGATGAAAGCAATTTGAAGCAGCAACACTGAACAGATAATGACAATTGTCAACTCCAAGAGAGGTGACCACTACTGCCTTGTCTTGAAAATATCGCTCATATTGTTCAATGTTGGCGGTGGACGAACGAGGAAATTCTACGTTATCGCTGGCCAAACAAAAAAATTCTAAGATAGGGATCAGTATGTCAAGGCAGCAATATCATAATTAGGGCAATCATGGTGCTTTGGCTGATCCATAAGGTAAAAGTTAAAATTTGAGTACGTTTCCGACTGCAGGCCATGCATCTTATTAACGTTAATGAGAGTGGAAGCTGCGGGGAAGGCAATTAAGAAAAATTGTAAGTTTTTTTCTTTATTTAATCTATTCTGCTAAACTGTCATTTCAAACCTTAAAGTGTTAATGCATGGTAAGCCTTTTCGTGCCGTCGTGAATAAAGTAGGTTTACTCATCTTATCCCAGATTACAGATAGTTTACCTATGACACATTACGTGCGCGTGCGTTATCGTAAGGGAATTGTACATTATCAGTGTTGAACATTAGTTTAATCGCTCTGTCGTACATTGCGCCCTTAACAATTTGAATCAACGCTAATTGATAAATCCAACAGAAAGCACACCGGGAAATCTGGGGGACTATCTAATAAGCCGGACTCCTCGCAGGTGTGTTAAGGAGTAGTAGAATACCAGCTAAACAAGTGTCGGTTTTTTTAGCTAGTTCGGTGAGTTTTAAAAGGAGTGCATAACAGTACATTACAGCCTGTCTGGTGTCAGCGTGTGTATATTTCGTAGCGGTCTAAAGGTTTGAAATCAGGCAAACACACATAAACTGCATCTATGCAAAACACCCTGAATATACTGATGCGAATCGCAAACAGGAGCTAACTTCTAAGAAAATTAAAAGGGTGAGTTATCGAGACCACTGGTTTTTCGAGTGCCTATTTCAATGGTTTCATCTCGGTTTTTCCTCCCTGTACGCAACCCCTATAAAAAATAGTCAATTGTTAGTTGCCAACCAACGTGTGTTTCCTTTATTTAAGTCAAAGACGACATGGCACCTAGAAAGCAGGATGATAATCAAGACATGTGGATTGGAGAGTCTATTTTGCTCAGGCATCCTGAATGATACTCAGCACATAGAAGGGCGAAGATTCGAGGTTCTACGAGATCTCAAGCTTAACTGCAGTGCCCAGCTAAACCGCACGAAAACATGGCGGCATACTAATGCTAAGCTACGAGCGTGAAATGAGACCAGCAGGTGACGGTAAACGAATTGATCACTAGAAAAAAGTAATCAGTGTGGCACCATACCCAAGGTACTTCAAATAATAGTCAGGTGACTAAAAACGAAAATGTTTACTGTCACAGTGCAGGGGAATGTAAAACTCTCATAGGAACAGGAAGGACCCCACAGATAATAGGTACAAGATTAGTGTTATTTGTCAAACATAATTTAAATGCAGATAGGAGGTTTTTGTGCCAAACTCTACCATTAATTTTACTTTCTCTATGTTTTATACTTCATCCAGTATTTCATATCTCAGTTTCTGTCTCACCTTTAAAAGCAACCGATATAATTTGGCTTCTTACTTACCCATAATTTATATTCGTCCTATTCTCATAAACCTTTGTTCATTAATAGGCCATCCTTAAAACACGGTGAAGATGTCTCGAGTTAATGGCGTGACAATATTTTTCCCCCTTTTTTTCTGCTGTGGTTGATGTCAAAAACTGTAGGATATTTGGACAACAGCATTTCACCCAAATTACCTGCAGTTGTAGATATATCCATAGTTCTGAACAAGCGAAGTTCTAATGCCTGGATGGGACCGTAAACAGCCATTATCAATCAGATACGTAAACACAAGTGGAACCTATTTTACCAAGCCTACATTGTCGATCACTTACACATAAGGTCTCCTATGCTCCCAAATAGCTGTATGTGTTAATCAATATAATCATAAGGATTATGCTGGATGAATCTATTAAGTCATAAGCGTAAACAGGAGTGCCTCAGAACGTGCACCAGTTACGATTCCCGCCATTTTACGAAAGAACACTAATGATTTGAAGTGGTTGCCTGCATCATAATGTCCTTATGATCTGGACTGCAACAATTCTGATACCAAAAAGTGCTAGCCAGTGTATAACTCATTTTGTGCTCCAATATTCTATTGTTAGGGACCTGGGTTATTAAAAGTTTTGTTAACACACAAAAGGCAAGACAAGTACATGACTATACTGACTCACCTGCGGGCAGTGTTACAACGTTCGCTATATTTTGTCCAATAGGATTAGTAGCGTCGACAACTGAAGCCTTTACACAAACTGCGTATTCTGTAGGTGGATTCAATGACGTGAAGGCGTATATGTAGTTGAAAGGCTATTCCCGTTGTTACACCCACCCAAATGAAGTTGTACCTGAACTTATACATATATTGAATTAAATTTCAGATTTAGAAAAATACTACATACGAGCAGTTATACCATACGTGACGACTGCGGCAGGTACGAATATGGCCATGCAGAATGCTGTGACTTAGCAGATATACCTTTACAGACTATCCAACTATCCTCCGTCGAAGAGTAAACTATACAGCAGTAGCGACGTTTATATTTGACTACTGGTTTCAGTCAACGGAAATTGTAGCCCAATTCAGACAGATATCTTAAAACCTTATAACTGACACCGAAAGAAAGCATTTGAAATCCCAAAGGGAACTTCAGACGCAATTGTTCTCACTAAGTAGGCATGCCCCATATAACGTGCGAGGAAATACAATTTTTAGAAAGAGAATATTTTTGAATTAATATATTCCATTCAAATAATTTTAAACGCAGATCCAACGTCATCGCGGACATTTAGTTAGCTATCTTACTTTACTTAGACTTGCGCCAGCAATGCTTTGTCGTTCGCTATCACCCTTGGAAGCATTCCTTCTGTCATATATGTATTACTCAGGTTAAGACTATTTGTGTCTTGCTTGTGCACCTTCGGTAGGCCGTCGCAAACTGCCATTGCTGCGTCAGTGGCCTGTGTAGCCAGCTTTCCTCTTCTCTTAAGTGCTCCCAAGTTGTTAAGTTTGTCGACCGCTTTGATTATTTTGCTCACAAGCCGCTTGGACCGGCTGGCAATCGATGGTGCGTAGGAATCCTTGTCCATCAGCAGGTCTTTCAATTTTGCCCCATACTCCATCTTATACGTGATAACTTTCGAGCGTCCTTTGTGAGCCGGCAGGTCGAAGATATCCTCAATTTTTCCTATTTGCAGAATATTTCTTCTGCTTTATATCTCATAACTTTGTATATGTGTTGAAGTGCAAAATCGAAGCTTGTTGTTTCTTAATATTTTTACACTAAGCACCTGGATCACATTTCTAGAGCAACGATTCCAAAGGTGCGATAACGTCTTCTGGCCGAACATTCCTTGCGCTAAATTTGTGGTAAAGAATATAACTGACAGTTTTTCTTGAGATTGACGACGGGCTGGCAAGCTGTATGCCAGAACCTTATCAGAAACGGATTGGTTGAGCGGGATACGTTTCTCGGACTTAACCGACAATTAGTGAGCACGTTACTTCCTATGATGTTTTGCATTGTCTACGATCGTCACTGAAAAGGTTTACAGCTCGTGTGCCGTAAGGATCGACCGGCACTGTGAAAAAAGTTGTAAAACCACTCAATCACTTGTGAATGCGGTCGTGGAAGTTTCTAAACATTCCATTGACTATTTTTCTATTGAGATCTGTCATCGGCATGATGGAAAATGTGGGCTTTGGTGCAATAGTGAACGACCTCTTGATGAACAAGGAGTGCTACTTAGACAAAGACTGGTTGATTTTGCGGAATTAGTTTCTCGAACTTAACTGACAACTGATAATCACGTTACTTGCGGTGACGTCATGCTGTGTCTACGATCGTCGCCTCGACGTTTATCAGCTGGTGTGCCGAAGAAATAGACCAGCACATTGAAGAGCGTTGTCAAATTACTTAGTTACTTGTAATTGCGGTCGTGACAGTCTCTATTTGTTTTACTGACCATTTTCTCTTGAAGTCTGTCATGGTCTTCATGAATAAGGTGGAATACAGGTCAGAATCGAACAAACTGTTGATAGCCAAGGAGTACTTTGTATTACTGACTGCTAGCAAGTTCAACAACTTCTGAGCAACATCAACAAAGTTGGTGACAACCTAAATACGTTGGAACCTCTAACGAGAAGAGAAGCGCTGAAAGAAAAGGTCACCGACGCTGCAATGACGCGTTTTTACGGCCTATCAAAGGCAGACAAACCAGGAGTGCCATTACTCTAATCGTATTTCTAAGATGCAATCCAACTTTTGGGTTGTTAAGGTAGCTGTCTTAACGAATGTGATTTACTACGAAGAATTGGCTCGCTTAAAACGTGTTTGACCCACATCTTACACGTGTAAGTCGCAACCAACGAGGTGATAGTGTCGCTTGACAGTTTCTACTTTTTCACGTCTGTTCCACCCACTCTGGCCGTCGACATTATTGAGAGTGTTGTCCAATAATAATACGATGACTGTCTAGCCCTCTTTCCTCCTAACATCATCCCCTCTAGAAGCTGTAAACATATTATATGCCACCCTTAATTTAATTAGAGATACCATAATTGACGAGATATCCCCATGTAAGAAATCAGTTTTCCCAAAACTTCCGTTCCAAACGGCTGAAAAAAGGTTAAAAAACAAATCCACGGCCCATGTTTTAGTTATCTATTTACGCTCAGACGCATAAAAGAGATTCACTAGTTAGCCCAGAACATTGAAACAAATAGGACGTTAGCAGCAGAACATCGGGCAATCGAGTCCCCAAAAGGGACAGCCCAAATCTTTAGGAAACAAATAAATAATCATCAAAAACAAGGCCCCCAAATCATGCTTGATGACCAAGGAATAGTAATAACAAATGACAACTAAATAGCAAATCTTTTTAACGAGTATTTCTCAACCAACTATTCAGTCGAGGACGAACCAATCCCCCAACCAACAGAAATGACGCCGTCTCGTATTACAAGAGATATTGGTTAACGAAGAAACTGTAGAGAAAGCTATCCGCCAACCATCCAATTCCACATCATATGGAACGGATAGCATCCCTCCTTGCAAAATGAGACATATGACATATGCTCCAATACTTCTGTCTAACTTTATCTTGTTACTGCAGTCTAATGGTTCTTATCCAGAAATATGGAAAAAATTATGTATCACCCCAATTTACACAAACGGAAATCGGTTCAGTGCCCAAAATTATCGTGGTGTTCACCGAAAAACGGTTTTAGCAAAAATCTTAGAAAAAATAATTTATAACCAAATGTTAGACCATCTGACAAATGTAAAACTCATACCCCCCTCTCAACATGCCTTTTTACCCAAAAAGTCTTGTCAGTCCTGCAATCTCACTTTTTTGGAATTCATCTCCAGAAATCGAGATGATGGGAACACGGTAGCTACAATTTACTTTGATCTAAAAAAAGCCTTTGACAAAGTTCCTCATAAAAGACTGATCGCAAAGCTTGTGAGTCACGGGATTCGCCTCCCCTCTCTCCTTGATTTCCTGAAAGCCTATCTTCAAAACCGATTCCAAGTAGTACAACTTCGAAATATAGTATCAGAACCAGCTCATATAAGCAGTGGTGGTTTTCAAGGCACTATCCTAGGTCCCCTATTATTTCTCATTTACATTCATGAGTTATCCACGATATTAACCTCTGCTAAAACATTTTTATATGCAGATGACTTAAAACTCGCATATGCCTATAACAAACATTCGATAAGAATTGTGCGTAGAAAAATTGAATTAGACCTTCAAACAATAAACGACTGGAGTATTCAGTGGCAAATGCCGTTTTCAGCAACAAAATATCATCTCATGATTTTTGGACAACTAAAATTTCCCCCATAATGTTGAGTGGTCAAGAAATAAAAGAGCTAACAGCTTTAAAAGATTAAGGTCTTAGCTATTATAATACTCTTGACTTATCCCCATATGTTAAACAAATTCCACCAAAGCCAATCGACTTTGTAACTTCATAAGTAAACATTTCACATCAAATACACTTAAGACTAAACTTTACAAAATGTACGTTTTACCTATTTTAGATTACTGCTCAATATTTTTCGGTAACATGTCATCAGATGACAGACAAAAACTAGAAAAATTCCAGAGAATGCCCTACCCAACGATATTCGCAAAAGGCACAGTTAAGCCGAATTTAGAAAAAAGACCAAGCAGTTCCTCTCAAATGACATGACGCATATATTTCTGAACAAAATAGGACACTTTGCTAACCAGTTCTTTGACGCCAATTCGGACCAAAAGGAATCTAACGGTCCAGGAGAGTTCCCGCACATTTTGGAGAAAACTGGCCAATGCTGGAGGCTTTCCAGTCGACGGTTTCCAACGCTGATCAAATCAAAGCTTAAGCAAAATTGTGCTTTGCCTCCTTTTACAATCCTTAAAAATAAAATTAACAAACAAAAACTGAACAATTTATCTTTTCCCCTATTAACATCTGTAGAGCTGTCGGACTCTACATTGGCACTACAAATGGTGAAATATGTAGTGCCCACATTTCATTGGTTGGAATATTCTAGACTGAATGCCTTCGCAAACATGCGACTGCATTCGCGCCATTTGATTGGCTTAGTCAATTGACACTAGTAGCGCTAACGGTGTATGCCATTATTTCATGACGCACGCTGCGCTTCGCACGCGTAAGTAAGCTCTGTTAGCCATGAATCTATTTCCCGCAATATTGTTGAGATCGCGCTGTTTTTTTAAGTAGGTGGAAGCCTGTACACCGAGCAACAGTAAAAAGGCGAGCAAGGTGCGATTATCTTGTGCTTATGAATGAAGTTAAGTGGTAAATGAGGAGAAGGTCTTGTTTCTCTATTTCCTCTTCATCTTCATTGTTCGATCACGCCTCCAACAGTTTTTTCAATGGAGATTCGGAGTTGAGCAAATTCGTAGTGGAGGACTGGAGCTCTTGTAGCTCTTTGGACGAGTCTGAAGTGTCTTGCGAATCTCCATTTCTGCCGCCCACATTTGAGAATCTATATCTCCGAGATGCGCTGAAGTTGTGGGCAATATGCAGTAAAACACCCATAATGCATCTCACAAGTCTCCTCAAAATTCTGCAACGCGTTTTACCAGAGCTACCCGGAGACGGACGAACACTTGTGGAAAGATCCAGTCAGCGGACATTGCTTTCTGTAATGGGCAGCGGGCAGTACGTTCACCTGGGACTTATAAAGAATATTGCGAACCAGGTTAGTAAGCATTAGGTTCCTATTACAGTAGACGAGATTGCTGTATATTTAGCTATAGATGGTTTACTTTTATGTAAGAAAACTTAATGTAATTTTTGGCCTTTCCTCGGTGGAATAATGGAGCCTGTTGTTAGTGATGTTTTAGAAATAGGTGTCTATTGCGGGAAAGGCAAGCCCTCTGATGTTCAGGCTTTTTGCAGCCACTTAATTAGAGAAATTTTCTTGGTACCTAGAAAGGGCCTTCATGTACAAAGTCTTAACCGCACGTTTAACTTTAAAGTGGGAGCTGTTATTTGCGATGCTCCTGCTAGGGCATTTATTAAGCAAATAAAAATGTTATTGCATATTATGAGTGCGTGCGATGTAAAGTTAAGTGTGTTCATAAGGATAAGGTAGGGTAGGACGTTGTTATTAACGACAGCAGGAGTGGCAAAGTCTTTTATAGTTAAGCGGATGACTGTCATCGTATCGGCAGGTCACCGTTGTTAGAGGTTAATATAGGAATGATAACTCGTTTCCCTTTAGATCCCCTACAGCTTGTTTACCTCGGTGTGACTCGACGTTTACTGAAATTGTGGCTTAAAAGCCTGACAAGTAAACCCTATATGTTTTCACCCGAAGGCGTAGAAATCGTTGATGGTAGGTTGAAAGCTATAAATCCGTATTTACATAGAGAATTTACGCAGAGAGATAGAGCTCTGAGTGAGTCAGACAGTTGGAAAGGCACGGAGTTGCGTCAGTTCCTGTAATATGAAGGAATGGTAGTTCTGAAAGACGTAATTGAGGAGAAATATTGGAAGCATTTCATGCTTCTGTCGATAGCAATCCGTTGCCCAGTTCGCCCACGAGCGGTGGGACATCAACGACAGTGGCGGCTGGGATGATAACGCAAAGCGGCGCTTTACCAACTCGAAGATTTACATTGTTGTTGCTGGTAATGTTTCATGTAAAACCCTCTCATTTTCTTCTGGCGCAGACGTTGCAAGGGACTGGTGCCGACTGTGCAGTGAGGACCTGGCGCTTTTACCGAAGGCGTATCAGCGAGCTTTTAAAATGGCCTACGATCGCTTTCGCCTTAGGGACTTTTTTTATTCCCAAGCGATTAAGGGACAACGGTGAGTTCATTCACACATTGCCTTAACCCATTCAATATATAGTTCCGTCATTGTTTCCTTAATCCTAATGTGTCTATGTATGTTTGATCTTTTAGACTTCAATTACACGGACGATACAGACCGCGGCCCCAGCTCCAGTACATCTAACCCCTCCCAAGTGAAACCAACTTCAAGTCCCGAATTGTAAATAGCGTCCCCGTTTTTCCTACAATTTTTGTTCTGGCCCAGACTCATATACCCATTTTTTTATGCTGACTACACAATATGAATTAGTCCAGTCCCCATTTGTAAATAGCGCCAAGACTATTTTTTATGTTTTGAATACGTTTCTGCTTTTTTTTACACCATTTTTACACCGGCCACGCTTCCATTACTCTTTTCGGTACTAAGAAGATTATATGAACATTTAATCCAGTCCCTATTGGATCTGTGGGCTCTTGGCCCTACTTACGTGTTGTTTAAATTTATCAATAACCAATTTTGTTAAAACTAAATACAACACTTTTTCACACTTTCGGTTTTGACGCGTGCTAGCAACTATCTTGCTAATCACTCTCCACAGCTCAATTCTCTCCTCACCTGCCGCTGTTTATTTTGCACTTCAACGACACCTCTCTGGTGATCACTCTCGGGCTCCAGGAGAATCCAGCGACAATTTGCAAACGACTTTTATCCCCATTTTGCAACTCACAGCCCAACGAACTTGGATCCAGTCCTCGCAGAGTTATCCTTTGGCAAGTCGACTACTTGACTACTGCCGACTAGGATCGTGAAGGATCTAAGTGAGTTGTATCATTTCTAATCTTCATCGTCAATCTCTTTACTGGACTTTACAACTTTTCCACTAGAATAGTCTGGTAAATCCCTTATTAGCAGTTAGTCTACCCTCGAAAGTTTTCATCGCGTATTTGCTAAGACGTTTTGCATATTTGTAGTGATAAAGCCTCTACAGATCCAATATTCTTCGACTAACATCTCAATGTTTATAAAAAATTATTATGAAAGAAATTAATTTTCTCTACACATATGCCGAAATGTATATTTTTTCCTCTTATAATTTATCAAAAGTATACATGCTTATCATGATAATCTTAATCTCACTTAGATATTCGACAAATGAAAGACCAAGTGTCTTCTGCCGATGCACTTGAATGACGATGGTTCTTCGCAGCTGCGTCGATCCCATCTGCAACGTCCTATCTTGTTAACAAACTTGTGCCAATGCACAACGATTGTAATCTCCGTATCGAGCAGACTCATGCATACCGAAGATGCGATGTCATCGGCTGATTTTTTCGCCTTCGAACTGACCGCGGCTAAGTATACCTCAGTTAAAGGACATGACAGTTTTTCCAGACCCAAAGTATTCTTACTATTAAACTGTAACACGTAAAATGTATAGCTATTTTATTTCATGTTTTTTCTAGACTTGTTCCTTAGAAGTCAGGTTTTTTTCACTTAAAACAAACTCCTTACTTCGCACACTATTGACCTAGCAAAAGACCAAATCAAATACAGTAGTCACTGCGAAATAGGCGGTTAGGGTTAGGTTTTTTCCTGCCTTCCGGGGTTTTTTACGGCACCAAAGATGTGCTTTACAAATAAACCTTATTATTATTATTATATTTACAGAGCCACAGTTGAAACGTGAGAGCACTCAACATGTGTCCAATGCATTTTTGCACGCAACTCAAAATCAGGAAGGCTAAATCCACAAGCAGATAGTTTCTGAGGCCATTTCGTGAATGAACAGTGGCAATCGGTCGAGCGCAAAAGTAAACCAGTTGAAGGCTCACCAAGGAACACAGTTTTTATACTCTCTCCCAAAAATGAGGGTCCAAATTTGATGGTACAATAGAACCTATGCGCATTAAACTAGCCTTCAAGGTTTTCATCAGGGAAAACATTTTCCGATGTGTGTCATCATGTTCCATATCACAGACAGACTAAGCTGTCGACTCATCATTGTTAAGCTGGGCGCACTCTCGGCTTACGATTATGATATATGTCTAATGTATACAAGCTTCCTGTAAAATTTACTATCATTCACTCATACTTATTAGCCACACATCCTACGGCTCATTTGGATTCAATTGAAAGTATGTGCGATTTCCTGACACAATATCTGCCCAAACACACGCAGTTTATCCACAAATTCCGCCAGATCAGCAACTGGACTTGTCGCTGTATTCAATGCGTCCGATTAGACACAAGGAAGATTTTTTTAACTGTTTTATGCTTAAATGACACATCCATGAATTTAAAAAACATTCTGGTCCTGTTATGTTTTACTTATCGTATAATTAAACCAAACAAGTGCGTGCACGTATTGTAGGTGTTAATACATTTGTGCAAATAGATAATGCTGGATACGTCTATAAAGTCTTCTAGTCGAGCACGATACATTTTATAATGCATGTACACACATACACCATTATAAACATACATGCCTTAGAGCATTGAATATTTACGTTGCTTGACACTGTCAAATCAACAGTAATATTTCGAGTTTGAAATTAATTTTCTACATACTCTGACTTTTATATCTGGACTCCCACCATTATGGTAGCATCAACGTTTGGCCAGTGCAAAAGGGTATAAGTCATTGCCACTTGCCGTTAGAGAAAGTAATTATTTACGGCCCTGTTAGGTCACTAAATAGCAAGAATAAGTACATGACGATAATGACTCAGCTGCGGGCAGTGTTAAAACATCCGCTTGATTACTTTTCATTAATTTAGTAGTTTTGACGAGATAAGCCTTTACAGTGACTACGCATTTTAGAAGACGGCTTCAGTGACGTGAATATGTAGGTGTAGTGGTGAATGTGCCCCAGTGCTTCCACCAACGCTGCGGAAGTTCTCCCTTCACTGGACAAGAAAACATTGTACTGCCGTACATTAGTTGCATTGTAAACTACCGGTAGCATCCACTCGATTTTAACTGATGATTCGCGCTTCGTCACTTATTGCAAAATCAGCGTCAATCCACCATCTGCTGAAGAAAGAAATGTTTACCCATTATTATTCCCGAATTAAAACATCTATTGAAAACATTTGAGGTTAAGTAAACTGTGAGATAGACGACAGATGGATGGATTTGATCTAGCATTTAGATCTTAGCGCATATCGTTCCTCCTGGGGTCAACCATTCAGAAGTACTGTCTGTCGCGTGTGGCTTGAGGTTTCTGTAAACGGGCTTTGGCATTTGAAATTCCATAAGGACATTTTGTACTCAGTTCTTGTCGCCAGGCATGCATACTACATATAATGTCCTAGGAAATAGAAATAAGTACATTCGGATATCTGCGCATTAATATGTTCCATTCGAATAATTTTGAACACCGAGGCCAGGCTACCACCAATACGCATTCAGTTTTTTTAAGGGAAGCGTTCCAGTAATGAACTGGCGTTCGCTATCCTCTTTGCCGGCAAGTATTCCCTGATATGTGTATTTCTCTGAGTAGGCCCTAATTACACTTAAGACTAAACTTTACAAAATTCACGTTTTACCTATTGTAGATTACTGCTCAATATTTTTCGGTCACATGTCATCAGTTGACAGACAGAAAGTAGAAAAAATCCAGCGAAAGTTTACCAGACTTCTGTGTAAACGCGATGACGCCCGAGATTTCTATTCAATAATGTACAATAGATATGGTCTTAAACCCCTCTGGCAAAGGCAACTCCAAAGTGGTTTAACTTTCCTATTTAAAGTGAAACGTAATCATAACATCCATAGCAATACTATGTTAAAAAATCAAAATTGTTCCCGTCCCACTAGAAACAAACAGCATAAAATTCATAGCGCTAA
>JAYGXS010000082.1:39099-58170 GCA_036362985.1 Ligula intestinalis
ATATTGCGATAACAGCGGCCATGGGGAACACATTTGACGGACTTGTTATGCAGTTAAAACTTACTTCTCAACATTTTCTTCCCTGCCTATCCTTTTTTCCCACCCCAAAACTCTATAACCACTGTTTCGGTATGACGAAATGCTGGGTCTATGGGTACATGAGGGGTGCATAACATTTGCCGAAAGCAATTTCCATTGTCAATTAGTCTGCACGTTTAAAAGAACGTTGAGCGCATAAGAACGAGTGTGTCTCCTGCTAAAGAGTGGAGCTTCATCTAATCACCGTCCGAAGGGCTCACAGGACAATATAAATAGGTGGTCTGTCTGCCATTGTGCCATTTTGTCCGTGACATGGCCAGCTTCGTGCGCATCTTTTCCTAAGATCTCCTTCTCTTCCTGGTCGAGGGATCTTACGCCAGGAATTTTTCCATTGCCTTTGAACATTAATTTACTTTAGTAGGACTTAGCGTCAGAGTCCTGCCGTTTCTGTTTAGTCGGCCTTCTGACATTCTGCATTTCGAAACACAGAACGCATTATCTTTCGTTTATCTCGCCGAATATTTCAACTGACAAGGTTCCTGCGCATAAAATAAAAAGCACACATATAACTTCACAACGGTTTATTTATCAAGACATTCAAACAAAATACCGCAATGCATCTTAAGCAAGGCAACTAAAGCGCGCTTCAAATTGCGGTTTAACTGTCTCTTCCTTCGTGGGAAATATTATTTTCGGGATTTCGGTTCACCTAGCCCTCTGGTGGACTTTCGATTTTAGCTATTGGATTCACTTTCGCAATAACTCCAGCCTCAGAAGGCACGGCAGGACATTAATCAAAAGGAATATCATCTCCGTCACTGCCTTCTGTCAACAATTCTCTCGGGTTCCAGCTATCTACAAACGGCTGAGTCGTTTCAATAACCTTTTTCATGCAGTTGAACGCTTTATACATATTGCATAAAGCTTAAATATCGTTTATCGTCAGTCTTACTTATTATGGGAGGCAAAAATAAATGTGAAGATCAGCTTGTAAAAGCTGTGTCGCGAGAGAAACTCGAACCCAAAATCTGTCATTCGTCGATATCAGTCGTTACCACTACACCATCAGCGTCGACTTCTGACTCTAATAATTTGGTTTAAAACCCCTAGTCGCAATTTCGAGGGCAGAATTCGCAAGATTGATGCGACGAAATCACCCCCCGCTAAAAGGCCTAAAAGTGTCTCGAGTTCAGTAGACTCAATTTACGAACACCAAATTGAGCGTCTAATCAACTGCTCCACGAAGACAGGATGACAGCCATCAAAATCGGTTATTAACAGTCAAAAAGCAATCTACTTTTTTAGTTGATTCATTAACTGTCTGTTGTGAAAAGATGGTGTCAGAAAGAATTGAAACTATGTGCGATAGAGCTTTGGAAGACGGGAAGGAATGATTGCCGGTGCCTGCATTCGAAATTCTGACATCATCGCAACAAGGAAAAAAGGTCGCGCCACCGCTCGGATTCGAACCCTGGACCCTCCCGCGTAGAAAGCGAACGCCTACCTCACTTCGCCATTACAGGATGCCCCGATAGTTTCTAAATTCCCTTACTAACTACGGAAACTCGATCTAGAAGTTCTTTGAAATCTCCTCCTGCCATGCAAACTAAAAGTCGTAAAATTTAAGGGATGTAACTCATAAAGCTGAAGCCTCCGTATCATATTTTACCCTTTTGAACAAATTTGAAAAACTTGAAAAGGTAGTTAATAGTCTTAGAGTGGAGATGGAGGAGCTGAAAATGTTTACTCTATTTCTCCCTCGTGAGGAGAAACCGGTGATGCGTGAACTTGAGCGAGGAAACCTAACGTACGGAGAAACAAAATCCCTCGCCGAAGTGTCTAAGCACAAAAATGATCCGGCAGCCAGGGTGCTTGACGGAGTTGGTAGTCTGCCATGGACAGGGGAAACGGTCAACCCACTGGTTTCCAAGAGAACGAAGAAGCGCTCTCGGGCTCCCAAAAAAGGCCAACCAAGCCCAAGTGCTCATATAAGTTGGCCGAGATTGAGCACGAGCCAAACAAAAAGGGCACCTTCGCAGGCCAAAACGAACTTGAGCGCTGAACCTCGAAGCCAGTAAGTCCCAACAAACCCTAGAGAAGCAGAAGGGGACGACAGTCGGAAGGTGAGTACCACTCGTATAAACTGCATAGTCATAAAAGGCATGACAGAAAGTACTTACGATACCTCGATATCAAGATTAGAAGAGGACAGGAAGTTATATAAAAGAATATCTGAAATTCCTCCTAAAGGGTGAGGAAAAAGTCGAAGTTCTAAAGGCATTCCGAATGGGCCGTATAACAGACTCAAAAGATGAACAACGCCAACCAAGACCGTTGAAGGTTGTTCTGAAGAGTGAGGCTGAGGTCCAGCTATTGTTAAGCAGGAAAACAATACTTAGATACTCACACCCGACGGTTTTTTTACAGCGGGATTTTTCCCCCGCGGAGCGGGAGAAATGGAGATTGCTAAAAGTAGAACTCCACAGGAGATGCGAACTCGGCGAGAGCAATTTCGAATTCTGAACGGGGAGATCGTCCATGTCCCGAGGTTAATCTCCTGAAGAAAGCTGATAACACTAACAGCCTAGTCGTGAGGGACAACAGTCCGTCTCCATCAGCACCGACAGCTCCCTGCATGCAATTTCACGCAAGAGGCAGCCTTCTGCATAAAGTGGTGAATAAGTCTAAATTTAGCTTTTTTAACACTTATGCTCAAAGTCTTCCCTCAAAGTTGATGAACTCAAGGCAGTACTTTCGGAGCGGAAACCTGATGTAGTTGCCATAACGGAAACATGGCTAAAAGCAGAAATCGCGGATTCGGAGATTTCGATTTCAGCATACAGGCTGTTCCGCAAAGACCACCGAAACCGACAAGGAGGTGGGGTTGTCGTGTATGTCAGAACTGAAATATCTGTTGTAGAAAGAGAACACACTCTAGCCCTGGAGTATGAGTCCGTCTGGTTAAAGATCAAGAAGAAGAATTCACATAACCTTGAATTCCTGGCCATTTACCGGCCACCAAACATTCTGAGTGGGGCCAAAGACTCGCTTTTTGGTCTGGTGAAAGAAGCTGCTAGCCACCAGGAGGTTCTAATCGTTGGTGACTTTAATACCCCTGCAATTGAATGGAACAGCGTCAACTTCGTTGAGTTCCAAATTAATGGATCTCACGCTTAACCTAACTCTAGTTCAGAAAGTTAAGGGCATAACCAGATTTCGAGAAAACCAGCGGGCTACTTGTTTGGATCTCATTTTCACGAAGGATTCATCCTACATAGATGAAGTGTATTCAAGTGATCCGTTCGGTAAGAGTGATCATACGACGCTAATGTGGGATTACTCACTCCATACTCAACGGCTGAGGAAAACGAGGACCAGCCAAACATATGGAAGGCACATCTCAATTCAATGAAGAATGCACTATCATCCGTGAATTGGGACTTCCTAATCAAGAGGGATCCGGAGGAGGATTGCAGATCATTCAGGAGGGTTGCATTAGATCTGATTAAGGGCTTTTCTCTGGTGAAGGTACACAAGACGACCAGTCGTCCTGTCTGGTTGATGAGAGACCTTAACAAGCAACTGAAGTAGAAGAAGAATAGAAAATTGAAGTTATTCAGCAAAACTGGGTCGCCAGTAAAACGCGAGGAATTCTGACGTCAAAGAAATGCAGTAAAAAATAAATTCGCCAGGCCAGGAAAAACTATGAATCAAGAATCCCCCAACAGGCCAAAGAAAAGCCCAAAATTCTATTCCGCTATATTAACAGTAGATTAAAAAACAAAGAGCCTGTCGCAGAACTTAACAATGATGATGGCGGAGAAGTCGTATAGAATGACGAGAAAGCCGAGTACTGTATCCGGTTCTTTGCCTCGGTATTCACTAAGGATACCGAGCTTCATTTTGATAATGCCAACAGTGCTGTTGCAAACGCCGGTCCAGCACTTCATTCTCTACTATTTCCAAAATCTGTAGTTAAGAGGGAGCTGCAGAGCCTCAAAGAAGCAAAGTCATCCGGTCCAGACAATATACCAGCCAAGTTCTTGAAAGAATTGGTAAGCGAACTCTCAGAGCCCCTAGCATATATCTTTCGTTCTTCATTTGAACTAGGAAAACTGCCATCTGACTGGAAAATGGCAAATATTTACCCGATATACAAGGGCGGAGCCCGAACGAAGGTCAACAATTACCGGCCCATCAGCCTAACTTACATTGGCTGTAAGGTGATTGAGACGATAATTAGGAAGACGACAATGGAGTTCTTGGAGGAGAACAACCTACTGTCAGGGCTCCAACACGGCTTCAGAAAGCATCATTCTTGCCTTTCCAGCATTCTACTCTCCACTGAGCAGTGGACTCGCGCACTAGATGAAGATGGTAAGGTTGACGTCATCTATACGGACTTCAAGAAGGCATGCGATAGCGTACCACATAAGCTTCTAATGTACAAATTGTCAGAAATTTGCATAAGAGGAAACCTGCTGGCTTGGATCACATATTTTCTCACAGGGCGATCGCAAACTGTGTGCATCGGTGACTCAAAGTCAACCCTACATATGTTCTGAGTGGCGTCCCCCGAGGCTCTGTCTTAGGGTCACTGCTCTTCCTTATCTTTATCTACGACTGTGTCAACGACCTGGGTTGCAGCACTATCATGTTTGCCGATGACATCAAACTCTGGAGAGCCATCAGGTCTGACGCCGATTGGAAAGCGCATCAAGAGAGACTCAATCGCCTTAGCTGCTGGTCTGATCGTTGGCTTTTAAACTTCAACATTAGTAAGTGTGTGATTTTAAGACTCCGTACTAGAAGGATTGATGAGGAGAACGATTCCTTCCAATAACTCCTCGATGGGCACCCGCTTTCAAATGTGAACGAACAAAAGAATCTCGGTGTTCTGATAAATTCCTCACTTAAACCATCGACTCAGTGTGTAAAGGCAGCTAAAGGTGCCACAGGTGCTGTTTGCGATTAGGCGGGGATTCGTCAACATTGACAAGGAGCTCATCAGAAAAATCTACGGCGCGTTTGTTCGGTCCCACTTGGAGTATGCTGTCCAGGCCTGGCGTCCGTGGTTCAAGAAGGATTACCTGCACCTGGAGCGAGTGCAGGCGAGGGCTACGAAGATGGTAAAGAATCTTGGTCATCTGCCTTATGAAGACAGACTGACCGAACTTGATGTTTTCCCTCTCAATCATTGGCAACTCCTCAGCGACCTCATGCAAACCTACCGTATTGTTAGAGGCCAAGACTGCGCCCTAGAATTTGATGATTTCTTCGAATTGGCTCTGACTGACCATCTGCCCGTATCGACGTTCGACGAAACGCCTTCTCTCAGAGGGTCATTGGAGCGTAGAACGGACTCGCGGAAGATGTGGTCCTCTCAGACACTTTTGACATTTTTAAACGCAAACTTGATTCTCATTTGCTGAGAAATTGTGGCAGATATAATGAACAAAGTGTCAGTAGCAGCACCTTGCAACTGGCTCACACTTATCACTGATGTTAAGCCTACATTTGTATATTTGTTTTATGTACTATTGTTACGGTGGGCCTATTATGCGATTTAGGTTATGAATAGCGATCTCAAGAGCGAAAGCCTTCTTCCCTTAATAAAGTGACTTAACTGCATTGTAGGAACATAGCAGGCCCCTTCGTTTCGTCACCTGGTCTTTATGCTCAGTAGGCAGCAATAACGTACGATAGGCGCATCTCCCAATCTCGGTGATGTTCTCTTGACCTCTGAGAGCTACTCCTCGTGTGACCCTTTGTATATCAAGATAAACCACGATGGGCTCTTTTTGACTTGCTTAAATCCATCCTAGCAGCATGCTATCGTATATTCCATATACTTTTCCCAAATGAGCGCAATATTTTTCCTTTGATTTTTTTCAAATGGCATTAAAACCTGCAGAATATACAAACAATGTCAGCGATTTTTTTCGCTGTCAGGTTATTTTGCTAAGTTGCGTTTTCTGGCATCGCTACTCCGTTGCATTGCTCTGCTAAACCAATGAATTTCATAAATTCTCTGTACCAATAGGGAGTTTAAAAGCATTTACCTACGTTCCCTTTGATGAACCTGACACAGTCTGATTTGACATGAATTTGTTTCTTACCTGTGTACTCTCAGTGTAAAACTGACACAACCATTTGCAGTAAACAACGACACCCATTGCTGGTTTCGACCTGAATATTAATCAAATTGTGCGTTACGACCACAAATGGCCATTTAGTATCCATTGACTATCTCAGCAATCTATATCCACTAACAAGACAGTTAAGCCTCAAATTTTGTTAAATGCCGACATATGCGAAATATTTATGCTCTCTTACTGATTTGCATTGGGCATTGTTGTTATATAGATTATCCTTTATTCTGAATCCATTTCAGCTGTGATAAGAAACCGGTTTTTGCACCAGCTTTTCGCTGACGGAAAATAACACGTATGAACTGTAATAAGTGGCTTCTTAAGTGATATGCATTTTAATCGTTGGTTTTGACTGCATTTTTAAATTCAAATATACTTTATAGAGAACGTAGACGAAAAAATATTTCTTGTACATTTTTGGTAGAAAATGTCCTCTTCTGGATATTTTATGCTTAAAGAAACGGTATCGTTAGATTTTAAAAATATTTTTCTGATTACAAACATTTTTGACGATTGGTCTGTATTGCAGGAGTAAGTAAAATATTACCCTCTTATCTAAAATAAATTAAAAGCAGCAACGAACCGTGTGTTGGGCACCCATTGAGTTGAAAGTGACAACACGCTTAATAACTGTAATTTGCGCGCCAGTGATGCGTTTAGAGGAAGGATAGTAGTCAAGAGCACCAGGTGAGTATCGTAAGTTAGATAGCCATGAATTGGTCAATTTAAATGATACTGCCTTGTCTCATTTGACACTGGCTTTCTGCGGACACGTAAGGACTGCGTTATTGATGACAGTCAATACCGTTCAAGCAGATGTTTGGTCGGAGTAGAAGTGCATTTACTCCACTCGCTTTTGCGTTTAGGCAGTATATTTTCCACAAATTCTATCATTGGATGTTGCAGAATGTAAGTAGAGCATTAACTGACATCGAAGATTACCAAGGGTATTTCTAGCTCAAAAGGCAGGTGGATGCAACGAGAGGAAACAGTTGGTCAGAATGGTACATATGAATTGCACAAATTCGGAAGACCGCAAAAAAGCCGGAGTCTCGTCGGCCGATGTCTGGCTCTGTGGCATTCAGATAAGCAGTCTTTATATTCGTCATTAGGCGAAAATACTTTTATCCACCAACAAGATACATATATCTTCATCTGTTTCAAGCGTTTTAGTGCAACCTTATCTTCCCTTCAAACTTCTGAGCTTCGTCTGTCTCTCGTGAGTAAGGCGGCGGTTAAGTGGTGGATCAATTATTTCGTTTCCTCTGGTGCCCTTGCTTGTTAAAGAAGAGGTAACAGTGTACTACAGTGGCCGACCCCAATGCCGGATGTTGATTGCATTTCACCTCTACCCCCTTGTAACAGTCAATCGCTTCGTGCAAATCGCAGCAAGTATTCCTCTGTGTATCTGACCTCTGATCAACGCCCACAACTTTACCTAATTTTCTCCATTCCTCCGTTCCTCCCCCACACCAACACAAGAACATTTACAGGCTGACCACGGCATGCGGGTGACGGGATAACCATGAATTGTAACCATTCTTCAGTTATTAACCCCTTTTAACTGTACAGTTTAAATTATCCCTGTAAGTGTGTGCCCCGATTATGATTTGCCTAAAAACACAGCGTTTGCCAAATTGACTTATCAAAATATAATATGCTTACTACTACAAAATGACTAGGCGGTTATACAAAATGAATCGTCTTTTTTTACACAGGGTTTCTGGTCTGCTGGATTTTCTTTGAAAATATATCGTCAGCTGCCCAGAAAGTTGATTAAGCCCAATGAAATTGCAAGTTAGATCGATGCTTTCTGTGTTAGTGAGAGCCTGAATCTTATTCTGCTATATCATTCAAAGTCTCCCTCGCTCTCTTGCTAAAGTTCAATTCACAGGTGTTTAGTCAGCAAACCACTGAGTATTAAGTAAGTTATGAAGACAGGGCTGAAGAGAGTGCAGTTACATTTGCTATGACGCTACGCTCCAGATTCAGGGCGAGCTAAGTTAAAGGAAGCACATTTATGTGCAGTAACTTTTTTGATTTTTATTTTAAGAATTATGTTTAGATATTCAGTGAATTTTTTTGCGAAAAAGACAGTAATATAAATGCTTAGTCAGAAAGTTTGTTCAAACGCACAAATTTCCTTGCACAAAAACAAAATGTCGAATATGTTAAGGCGAATGTAAGCTCAAGAAGGCCTTATTTAATTTAAGTCGCGTAGAAGTATAGTTTCTTACATAGTATACGTCTGCCTTTTTCGTTACTCAGAAACGGAACAGACAGAAGAAAACTAAGTGTTTTAAAATTGGCAATGCAAATGGCCAGGATTTTTTAAATTTGCAAGCTTATAACATAAAGTTAAATAAGTTCACTTATGCGGAACATTATCCATATTGAAATGAAAATATAGTTATTTCATCTGCAGCGAAGCTGTAGCGTTTATCTTCAGGTAAATTAAATAAATTGTCAAAATTATCGAATTTAATTGTGAAATAACCTTGGAAAAAGTTAATATACACAAAAACTCGTCAGCCGGACATCCCATCAAAGCACTTTTTCAAGATGTTACCTTCTATGGAAAGTTTTTTTATAAATCGAAGAAATGGCTGTTTCAGAATTCGGCATCGGACATGATTTATTATCGACAATGTGATTTGCTGTTTTGAGGCATTTCTTAATGGCAGTAACATGACAATTGTCAGATAAAATAAAATCCGAAAACACGTTTTATTGGTAGGCATATCGTATTTTATATTTTTTTGTGTTAACGTCAAATAGGTGCACAATTTATCAATTTTTTTAAGACACTGAAAACGAAGAATATAATGACACACTTTTCCACGACATTCACTATATACTAATCCAGAAACAATGAAATGTAGAAAATATTTTGATTAAAGAAAATTTCTTTCTTTATGGAGAAAGAAGTTGCTTCAAGTATTCAAGTTCAGAAAATCTCTCAATTTATTGTTCTAATTTATAGCGCTTTTTCACGTCCCCAGAACATATGTATCATCGAGAGAGTTTTGTCTATCTTTAGGGACACTTGGTACTTCCTATAGTTATTGTAAGAACTTAATACGCCTAACGCTTTTCATAATTATTGCTTAGTTTTCCTTACTGCATTCACACCGGTATTGGAGTTGTAATCATTTCTTTTTACAAACGTATAATAGTTGCATGGTCTTCAGTGACTAATGTATACTTAGAAACAGAATGTAGGTGAATCACGCAAGAAATGAAAATAAACTCATGCTTCCTGGCGCAAATGACACTATCGCATGCAGCAATGGATCGCAAAATAAAACATATTACTTAAGGTAGCGTATATATGTGTAAATTGAGCGATTAAAACTCCTACTGCATACATATATGGAAAGACTGGATTGCCTTTATCTTTTCTGTCTGAATTTGTGAATGCAAAGTAGTGACCTGATTATCGTTTATGTTGGGACAACCCGAACGCAATTTATCACTTCGGCAATCCTGAGCGTACCAGAACAAGGGAGTCTTACTGACGACTGATTAATGTAGTTAGAAGTGACGTTCGAACGGCGGACATTAGGCCTGGATAAAAGAGGCAGGCGCGAGCGAGACTGCCCGGAGACCGGGTTGCTGTTGTCTGAAGGTCACGCTGAGAACAGATGCACAGGCATGCGTGAGCAAGCGCGGGCACGGCCACTGGTGGAAAGCGAATGGGAAGCATTGACTGCTGGCCCTTAAGTCTGCTGCCGGCGCTAAAGGCGGCATTTGTTGCTGGATATGTGCTACTGATGGCATGTCATTCTGCTGTTGGCCGAGACGTGATACAGTCGAAAAAGTAAACGCTGATGTACAAACAAAACTGTTATTCTGTTCTGCTTTCTCTTTCTTACACGTAACTGGGGGTCATAACCATTATTGACACAGGATAACACCCGGTTTTAAAAGTGGCGAAGCAGGTGAGATCAACCAAGGGTATAAACAGTGTTGGCACAGGAACACACTCGATAACATTTTACAACTAAGGAGTTAACATTACTTGGCGACTGCGATTTGATGACACGATTAACATGGACATGCAAATTGTTTGCATGCGAAAATTTCCAAGTTGAAAAGTCGATATGCATTTGTCCACAGTGAGAGAGTATTATAATGATATAACAGTTGAAGGTGACGTCCCTAAAATGTATTGGTCCCTGATGAATTATATATGGCCGTTGGTTACTCTTGAAAATCTGGACCACGCAAAATCCACACAGGGTTTGCATAAAAATAAATGTTACATACATGTTTTAGGTACTGGTTTTATATTGTTTTGTAAATTTCCTTATGCATGTGTATATGTTGCACCGTCATGGAAGCAATATGGCCTCTTTGAAGTGGAAATTTTCCACGCACTAGCTTTAAAGTGTCTACTTAAAATTTTATTTTCAGCCGTTTTTGGATAAAATTTGTTAAAATTTACAACCTGTCCCCCACCGAAATCACGAAATTGCCTTCAAAAAGCCAAATTGCTAAGGATTTCTGCAACACATATTGGTTGTGACAATATATTATACAGAAAGGTTTAATCTGCATGTATTTTTTTCTTCTGAGTAACCCAACGTGGATGCAATGTGCATATCTGGAAGATAGACCGCCAGCAGGTTTTTCTAGGCGCCTATTGATATCTTTTCCCTACGGCTTGGCAGAAGAACGTGAAATCGTGCCTGGAGTGTTCATATATATGCTTGTTTACAGTCTATTATCGGTGGTTTAACAAAAAGTAGAGCCCAACAGGTGATTTACTTAATATAGGGGCAAAAACTCGCAGCAAATTGTCAAAATATAATAAGTTAACTTAAAGTGCTCTTCTTTTCTGACAATAATGCATTATCAGTAACCGGCACTTAAATCAATCTCCTCAATGAAATATATTCACCATTCTGTGAACAGATATGACCGAAAGTTTTCGGTTTTTAATAACCTGATTTTATAGTACACTTCGTACAAACAGAACGGTAAAAGGCGCAGCGTTTTGTAGCATCGGATATTTCTTGAAAATCATAAACGGTGGTGATGAATTTATCGGGTTAAAGTGTTATTCAGTGCATATATCTAAGTTGAGTTCTCTTACAGCCAACCGGCATTTTGCGCCTCAAGTTTGTACCATGAAAATCATTAACAAATTCAAAAGCGCCCTTAGCCACGCATGCATATTATTATCTTAAAATTTCCCACCTACTGCGTGAAAATGCAATGCTACTTACATATATAAAGTATTGTTCTTGAAGTGCCAATGTTTATGTCTGCTTCCAAACCTGTTCATACTGCATGGCCACGCAAGTAATTGGGCCATAATTGTAATTTAGGCATGGGCACTGTTAAGGCGACAGCTTTAAAGCGTTTCATTCAAAAAATTTTTTATCCGGCGTGGCCCTAATAAGAATTGAGAATCACCACCCCATTTTGAAAATACGGAATTGTCTTTAAAACACAGATGTTAAGGGTTTTGCAAAACCTCACTGTTGTTACGAGTAGCACACACAAGTGCTTATTGCGTGAAGAATCCACGGCTAAACTGCAGAGACCCACCGATGGCTAGATGGCGTTGCTAGATGCATGATGCTAGGTTTGGTAGTTTGAAACACCTGCGATATCGGTCAACATTAGAAACTGGATCCTGCAGAAGACTTTTAAGAGACGTCGAAGACACCAACGGTCAAAGTCTTCGAGCGATAGGATATCTGCCTTTCTGAAAGGTCATGTTTTGTAAGCATATAAGAACACCGGTCTGATTGATGCCCTTTATATCAGTAGCTTAGTACGTAAGTTGATGTCTGACCGAGACTAGAGTGGTCTAGTCAGCAGCCTAAGAGCATTTCGAGCCTGCGCGATTCGGTTCCTGATTTATTATTTGGCCTATCCCTTCGCTAGCATATTCGAGGCTAAATAGCGGAAGCAGCTTACTTCTTCGATGGGTTGACTGCCGATAAACAGTGGTTGTGTTGTGCCAAAGTGGGTAGTCAGGAACTTCGTCTTGCGTATATTAATCGTCAGATCAGAAATTGCAGCGAGGATGGTAATTGGGTCTAGCATTGGCTGTAGTGACTGAGAGGTTTTACCAAGTACAACAATGTCCTCGGCATACTCGAGGTCAGTTTCTCTGAATCTAGGGCTCGTTTTACATCCACTGTTATGTAGAATTGAATGAAGCATCACCCAGTCAATCAAGAAGTTGAAGAGTACTGCAGAAACAGGGCATCCTTGTCAAACTCCAGAAGTCAATGAGAAAAGAATCTGACTCTTCACTAAGGGCTCTTACTCGGGCTAATGTTGTGCTGTAGCAGGTTTCTATCAGATTGGGCCCAGACGGCTCTGACGAGCGATGATAGTTTTAAAGCGCTGTCCTGCCAAACTTCCCAAATGCAGCTAATAAAGTCATAGCAAAAAGGGAAGCGAACAAAAATGACCTCTTTGGATGGAAAGGTAGAAAAAGCCAACAAAAGGGAACGCGGTCATCGTGGCGAGAGGACAAGCGCCGTCAAGTCGGCCTGAAACGGAGCTCTGCGACTTTACGTGGTCGAGTCAATGGCGTAGATGGAATACAGCAAAGGATGACAAAGGAGTGAGAAAACAAAGCAAGTAGAGCTTTCAGCGGGCTGAGAAACCTTTATAGCGAAGGCTGACAGCATTTTAGTGCGAAAAACCACAGCACTGTAGCAGAAGGCAGCAATAACTCCTACCCCTCCACCCGATGGAAATGTTCATAGCTAAAACAGACCCAGGGCAGTAAGTGGTATTTCCGCACAGGCGCTCACAGCCAGAGAGTGACTTGCAACATATGTACCGATGAAGGTATAACATTTATTCCCCCTGAAAGTAAGCTCGTGTGGGCGAGTGTTTAACAGAAAGCAGGCCTCTGTGGTGGTAACAAGCAGGAAGCGGTGACTGCGACGAGGTGGCCGACTGGACTGACTTTATGTACAGTTATAATCCAGTTACTGCTGATACTGCTGCAGCTGTTATCTCCGACGATTAATTCCTGTAAGAGGTCAAAAACTCAGAATGATAAAAATATCTTCCGGGGCTCGACAACCCTTCCTTTCTGTCTCCCACTTATTACTGGAAAACTTATAGTGATGGCGGTCAAAAGATGACATTCAGTTGCTTATTTTAGCAATGTCGCTCACAAAACCTCGTAATACTAATCCTACAACAAAAACAACAACTACTAATTCTGCTGATGCTGCTGCTACTACTACAAACACTACTATCACCATGACTACTAATACCACAATTACTATGTCTTCTGGTACAGCTGCTGTTACTACTACGACAACTACCTCTGCTGGTGCTGCTGCTACTAGTACTATCACTACTACTAACACTATTATTCCTAATGCTTCTTATAGTACTATTAAAACTTCTGCTGGTACTACTAATACTACTAAAACTACTACCACCACTATTTCTGCAGCTACTACTACTACTACTACTACCCCTACTACTACTACTACTACCACTAGTTGTACTACCACCACCACTGCTATAACTACTATTAACTCTGCTGCTGTTGCTACTATTACTACTACGTCTACAACTACTAATACTATTATTACCACTTCTGCTGGTGCAGCTGTTGCTGGTACTACTATTTCTTATACTACCACTACAACTACTATTACTACTGCTGGTGCAGTAACTACTACTACTACTACTACTACTACTACAACTAATACTACTACTATTACTACTACTAATACTAGTACTGCTATTACTACATCTACTACTACTACTACTACTTCTACTGCAACTGTTTATAGTGCATTGCTTAAAGCTCGACCGCGATACTCTCCACGTTCTCTGTCACCCCACATTGCAGCAGTAACAGTAAGGTGGAGCCTAACGCACTGCAGATAGAAGTCGGTCCACGCGCTTCTCCGCGCTGGTCAATGCAATTATCCTAATTCGCCTACAGCCCAAAGTAGCTGCATCATCACCTATTTTGGAAACCGTAGAGGGTTGGGTTAAAAGTACCGCCGTCCTAACCCCCCACGCAGAAAAGGAGGCACGATTGAGAGTCAAAAGGGGCGGACAGAAAGGGAAAAATCAGTATCGGAGAGGCAAAGCGACTACACAGTCATAAACCATTAGAAAGCTCAAATGGGGCACGAAAGGATCGTGTATCGTAGTCCGGACTAGCAGTGCACATAGAAAAAAAATGAAAGCACAGATAATATTAGATTTCCCTAATCGCAGAGGAGCCTCGAATTGTGCAGAATTGAGAGCAGAATGGTAGAAAGTATTAGGAAGTTTGAATTATGATGGAAGGGAGTGGGGAAGGAGAGAGAAAAATGAAAACAAATAGAGGACCGACAGAGAAATATCGTAGGTGGATTGAAGCAAAAGAGGGCTGTGGCACGGTACCCCAAAGGGTAGCCTCTGTCTTGGAAGGCCACTAAATCAGATGAATTAAAGACGCAGAAAAGATTTCAAATTGTTAAAGTGGACCAGGCATAAACAGTTGAACGGCAAGTTCACAGGATGAAGTTCAAAAGGAAGGTAACTAAGCGTTAGCTACACGGTATCAAATGACCTTCTTTTCGGCAACATTAGCCTGTACTAAAGGGCCTTTTAGAACAGTAAGGATTGCTTAAGATAGAGTTATAAGATTTATTATTGTGGTGCAGTATAATCACAAGATAGTTCTGACAAACTAGGATATCAGCTTTTTCGATGCATTTCATTTACGCCGCCTGGAAGGAATACACTCGGTAAAACTGATTGTATAATGCGCATTTTTTCGAGTGAATATTTGTTGCACACACTCACAACATGCACAGACTATACCCTGTACCGATTTGATCATACATCACGTTTATCTGCGACGATAGATCGAAAACTTTTGGTTGTGTAAAGTATTGTTATTTTACGGAAAATGCAAGCGGACTTTTGAAATTGAGGCGATATTTTTCTTACCTCTATTTGTAAATATATTATCGTACACAGACAGAAGGACATTACTGACAAAGACATGGGACACTAGGAAGGCCCTTTCTGGGTTTTTTGCTGTCGTCAGGTAGTGATACCCAACTCCAATGTGGCCACTGAAGTTGCTGCAACACTCGAGTTTAGAAACTCGCAATCTCTCTGGTCAGGGCGAACGCCTTAACCATTGAGTTTCGAGTTCACGGTCTTGCCGGTATTAGATCGGGGATATACAGTAGCAGATATGCTTTCGTAATACAATAAACTGGTCGGTTTTACACGAGCACCAGTCGTCAACATAGCTGGTGCGTTTTCTTGCACTCTTCAAAATACAACCGTCAGACATGTATGCGCCTGTAGTATGAGCAAATGCTTTGTCTTCCAACAAATATCAACTGGCTTTCAGCAGAGGGTTAACCAAAACCCGAAGATAGCAGAATATATTACAACTCTTACCCAACGGTTCTGTCGATAGTTCTATCAGGACGGGTTCACCGAGGCCATCACCATTGCTATTAAGCCGCCTGTTTTCAGTCCTGACTGTTATGTCGTACAATGTGTGTGGAGTCAAATTGGGAAATTTTATTCCGTCCGACGTTGTCTCTAACTCCTGCTGCTCCTTTGTATCCCTGTTCGTAACTGTGACGTGGTAGGACTTGATTTCACCATGCGGTTGTTTCGAGGCCGTCCAGGTTACCATGGCAGTGTCCGCTCCGATGTGCGGAAGTTTTAAATCTGTGACCTGCTGACCAGCTGCGAATAAGGGAGTAAGACGGTTAATCGAAGCAAGTATGTGCGTTGTAGCAAAACGACGTGATGTTCAGCCTATGATGCTAACATCAAGTTCTTGCGCTCTGCCAACTGTCAACTGAATCCAGCTGGAGCACTATACATGTCACTATTTTAGTGCGTCAAGCGAACTTCTAATATGGACTGCGTATTGGCTTCTGACTGGTGAAACTTAAGTCAATAATTAACTGCAAAAATGGCAAATTAACAGTTGGTATAATCGCAATCCTGGATGATAAGGAGATTTAAAAGAAGTGAATAAATACAGCCGTCGCTCAACTATGAACCTCAAACCTGCTATCCCGGAAATTTTGCTGGACGTGTTTTGTCTAATATAATAGTCTGTTCAGTGGGGAGACCAAGTGCTGTCATCAATCGGCAGATCTCAGTATGCCTCACTTAAATGGATCATATAACCTAATTAATTCATCCATTATTCAATCGGCCTGGTTTTACATGAAGAAAATGGAGAAATGATACATATTATTTTAAAAAACTATGTCAATTGGCTTCAGGCAGTATGTTTACCGATGCAGAAGGAATGCATGTAGACAAAGTGGGAACATTTACCCAGCGATAGTGTAGGTACAACATTGGTGACGGGTTTACCGTCTCTGCCGTAATAGTAGCCAACATATATCGGTTTGTTTTTTGTCCGGACTGATATGTTGTACGTTGTGGATGGACTCAAATTACTTATTGTTGCTTTAGTTGCGAACACGTCTGTTTCTGCCTTCATATATCTTCTGCGTCCGTAGTTTCAACATGGTAGGATGTTATTTCTTCATACGGCATTTCCGGGGCCCTCCATTGAACATTAATTGAGTAACTTCCGATATCAGGAAAACTTATATCTCGTTTCTTTTGACCAGCTGTGAATGAAAGGATGTGAACATTGGATAAAATAATTAAATATAAAACGGTATTTATCCTGTTAAAATAAAATACATATCATCAGATCATATCATACAATATTGCTTTTTATTGTGAACTCCATTGCTACACAGGGGACCTGATATTAACATTCCACGTTCGAGGTCTTCGAGACTGTTTTCTTACATCAAGAGATTTCTTCGGATTAGCAACAATAGCAAACTTGAGGGGTCTTTCTCACAAAGTAAGGCTTACTGGGGCCAGACTTGGCTCTCAGAAGCACTTCTTCTCAAAAAAAGGTGGTCAACTCGTCGAACACGATTTCTCGGCACGTCGCTATGTCGGAATCCCTAGAGGTTTATAAGCGATATTTAGATCGATACAGTAATGCGCCATCTAGCACGAGGTGAACGCCGACGACAATTTCCAATAATATCACTACTTTCAATATTTAGTTAGCATGTGTTCTTTATCGGATAAGGTTTTCCGAGCGATCATAAAAAGCAGCGTGTCTAACAGCGTACTTATTCCCACTATTACTACTTACACTCATATCAATAGTTCTGTGATATATATATATATATTAACATAGGTGAAGATACGAGGTCCAGATAAATTATCCCGATCATCATTCCCCAGACGAAGGGAACACCGATGGGCTCCCCCCTGTCGGGACTTATTGCCGAGGCAGTCCTGCAGAGGCTAGAACGACTAGTCTTCCGGGCTTACTGTCCAAAATTTTGGACCAGATACGTCGACGACACCTTTGTCGTAATCAAAAGGAACGACGTTCAGAGCTTTAAGACCTTACTGAATTCTATATTCCCTGACATCCAATTTACGATGGAAGAGGAAGATAACGACCGGTTGCCTTTTCTGGATGTGCATGTCAAGAGGACTTCCGAGGGGAGGATAAAAACTACGGTCTATCGGAAGGCTACGAACACCAAACGCATCCTGCAATTCCAAAGTAACCACCCAATTGGTCACAAACGCAGTTGCGTTAGATCTCTATTCCAACGCGTTCAAACGCACTACAGCGATGAGGACGGGAAAATGGCGGAGGCGAACTACCTCAATTCCCTGTTCATATCTAACGGTTATCCGCGATCCTTCATACGTGAGTGCCGACGAAGGCCCATCCGAAGTCGACCAGACGATGAAAAACCAAAGTTCTGGCTAGCGATCCCCTACGTGAAAAATGTTTCGGAGGCGACAGCTCGACTCCTGAACCCTTTCGGAATTGGGGTGGTCCACAAACCCAATTTAACCATCGGGCAGCAGATAATGAGACCTAAGGACCCGCTTCCGGCAACGGAACAATCTGCAGTGGTCTACAGCATACCATGCCAAAATTGCGGTGCAAGGTTTGTTGGTGAAATGGGTAAACGCCTCTGCACAAGACTGTATGAACACCAACTTGCAGTCGATCGCGAGGATAAACTGTCACTGGTATACGGCCACATGGACCGGGAGAAACATAAGTTCGCTTTCGAAAACGCCAAAGTCATCGGCCGATCCAACGACAAGTTGACCAGATTGGTGCTTGAAAATTGGGCATCCGTGGGCACAATCAACAGAAATATTGATTGAAATCCAGCCTATCAGGTCCTCCGGACAAGACTCCAATCAGCCCCGACGAGGCCGCCGGCGCTAGCGAGTGACTTGCAACTTCGTCAACAGTGGTTACCGATGCGGCAGAGGAGGAGAGCTAATCGCGACTCAAACGACCGACATGGGTCATCAATACACCGACGAGCCCAAACATGTGAGCTGGGTCCGCGCTTTGAATGCCAACCGGTCCAGCCACCCGAGTATGGAAGGAGAGCTGATAGGAGCCGGCCAAGTGCACACAATACGCACACAGACTTGATGACGACAACAACAGACGTACAGGTGACGGGCGATTTAGAAGGACGGGCAGAGGGGGCCCTTCGCCGCGCACACGACCGGGATGACACAACTACTCACCGACGGACACCGGACCCGGAACGAGGGCTGATCCGCGGTTCCGGCTTAGAGGGGACGTCGGGCGGTGTTCACACTACCGGGCCGGTTAACTTAGAAGCGTTAACAACACACGAACAGGCAACGGATGACACACACGGGCGCCAGCCACTCACAATGGAGGTGCCGCAGCCAATCTACAGACAGCACGAAGTTCAGCGCTCGTGCGTCAGCCATCGCTACAACACCAGATGGGCTAAGTCGGAAATGGTATTAGAAACCTTACTCCAACTAATGGGCACTCCAATATCTCGTGGTG
>JAYGXS010000083.1:0-12058 GCA_036362985.1 Ligula intestinalis
ATGGATACCTCGCCGTCGGCTACCTGTTCAGACAGCCAAGTTTCCGTTATTGAAACTATCTCTGGTGATAATTCAAAGGCATGAATCTTCAGCTCCTCAAGCTTTCAAAGCATACTCTGTGCCTTTGTGTACATGAACGTTAACTTTCTGTTTGCTCGAGAATTGGTTACAGTCAGGCTCTCCCCGCCTCTTACCGGGTCGACTATGCGGTCATCCGGGGAGGACCTTACCTGAGGGAGAACAGTGGACGCTAAATCACTTGGTTTTTGTAAATAACCAAATGTTTTTCCCCTTCGTTCTGCCTCTGTATGTTTTTCGATTGGGCTCAATCCTCCCCCTACTGAGCTGACTGTGTGGTTATCCGGAACGGACCTATCCAAGGTGAGAACAATAGACGTTGAATCACTTGGTTGTTGTAAATAACCAAGTTTTGTTCGCCCTTGCTGGCCCGCTCCCTCTTTTCGGAAACAAGTTGACGACGTTTGTTCCGTTCTGCAGCTGAGAACTCCTGTTGAAAAAAAACTCCCGGGTCAGAGTATTTTATTTTAAAACGCCTAGATAGAATGAGCTTGGCGTCTTGGCTTCTTGTCATGACCACTTTCAGAGGTCTGGGACGTGCCTTTCCAGTTGGGCTCTCAGGCCGTTTGCCAAGGTGGAAGGCCTTTTCGCACTCTAATGGTACATTGGGTCCCAGCATTTTGTTCATAAGTGCATGGAAGAGCTGGACATCTGCGAAATGCCGGTCCATGGGAGTGACTGCGGTTGATTCCGTTCACTATGAACGTTCCGCAGTCAAAGCTAGACAGCAGCCGACTCAACTTCGCGCACACATATGACGAGCACACGCGAGTGACATGAGGCGCAGAACACAGCCTTTGTACTGTCTCTTGTCCGGCAGTAAATTTCTGTCCACCAGCACCGTCTTGCTTAATTTGTGATTTGGAGGATTCTTCTGTTTGTCGACACTACTACTTGAGACAACTATACACATATTAGCAAGAAGGCATTGCAACCTAGCTCCAAGACCAAAGGATTGCGTTTTACTGAAAACCGGCAAGCTCATCTGTCCCAAATTTGGAGCACCCCCATAGCTCTGTGGGATACGATGTGGTTCAGACCGATAATAGACGAGAGAACGTATCCCAACATGTATAAGCTAGTAGAACAGGATAAGGCGTGAAGGGCCATAGTGTCAGGGAGAATTAACTGAGGTAGGAACAAGTGTAGTATGTAAGCAATCATAAAAGTGACTTCCAGACGAGTGCAGGTCAGCCATGAATGAGCCGGAGTCCAGAGAGTCTGCAACCGAACAGTGAGTCGTCGGCTCTGGAAGTGAATGAGCGTGAACAAATGGTCCGCATCTCGGGCACTGGTCTAACCTTGAGAAGTGGTTGGCTAGTGGGACTAGACCGCCTTAAGAAAGCCAGAAAGGAGGGACCTTGAACGGGGGCCTTGACTATGGTGTCTTGCGGACGCGTGGTGGTCACGCCAGACATTACCTAGTCCACGCGGCGTCCGAGGAAAGTATTACTAAGAAAGGGGGTCGCTACAGCTCACAATTCCTTTCATCTAGTTCGTTTAGGCGCGTGGAATAGAATTTCCCGGCTCTCCTCTTGTCAGTTCTGAACAAGCAACAAGACTAGAGATGAGAGTGCGCACCTGGTACAAAGGCACGTCTTTTGCGCACTACACAGGTGTTTGACCTTGTTTTAGGCCTGACGAAGCAGCATCACACTCTTTCGCATTCAGCATTTTAATATACACATGAACAAATGCCCACAAGCATCTCATTTTTATTGCTTTTATCGATATTTGCAGTGAATATTTTGCGCCCTGACCAGCAGACGTTGTAAAATCTATGTCAACCAGTGCTATCCAAATCGGCAAGAAACCGATATGTGTGTATCAATATGCGGAAGTCGAAGTCGTGAGTGTGTTCAGAACACTACTATTATCACGCTCAGTCCCGTATAGGAAGATAAGGGGTAAGACCAGTAGAAGTTGTTTATTGAATGCTGAAACTCAGTGGTAGTCTCAAGCCCCGAAACGTGGCAGGCTGGGGCCCGGGCCCTGCACGCACGGCTGTCTGCTAGCGTACTATGGGTATGGATGCATAAACATCCTGCGAGAGTGAATCATTGGCGGCTTGATCAACTGTTTGGCCAATAGCAGCCTTCGGCACCTGTGATTGGCTGTCCTAGAAGCAAATAGAGGAGCCCAGCTACGTGACGGTTTGCGGGCTTGGCACTGGCGCTACAGTTCTCCCCCCAGACACCAACCAAAACGAGAGTGGACATTGTGGTGAACGATTAAATGCATGAGTAAGTCCAGTGTGTTAGGACGGCCTTAGCAAGCAGTTAGCTTGCAGGCGATAGCAACGCTCACAGTAGGATATCGATCGCCCTACACGCGAGTGAACGCATCGTGCCAGACAATCAATTCAGCTATTAAAAATTCAAACTGAATGTCAGCCTCTGAATCCCAGCCAATCGCACCGGTGACTTATCCAGAAGAGAAGCTGATTGGTTCGTGGACCTAGTTTACACACGTTCTTTGTCCTAAATTTTGTTGTACCCTTTACACTCAAAGACTTCTGCCGTTTGCCAATACAAGCGAACATCCGTGTCCCAGGAAGCAAATGAGACGTCAATTCCGTAGTGACTAGAGTAGCAGGAGTCATCAGCGCATGCTTTTTTACTACGGCTAATGAGGCGGTCGAGGTCTAGACTAGGTCGTGGGGTGACCATGAGATGGGCGGGCGAGAGCTGGCTAGCGTGAGCGCGCGGTCACGCTGAGGCGTATGTGCGCGTCGGTCAAGGACAGTTAGTGCCTAGCCCCAGGAGGCAGTGGGCACGCAGGCAGGCTAAAAGCGTCATGCGTCAGTGGCTGATCTATGGTTCCAAGTGGCTGCAAAAGGCAACTACAGATTCTAGATTAAGCCCAAAGTGACCCCACACTGCGCCTACTGCTCGCCTCTCATGACTGCTAGCGTGTCTGCGCTGACTCATACTGTCTTCGTTCATGAAGTCGTGCACGCGGCGCACGCTGAGGCAACACTGCTGCTGTGACCTGTGCAGAGGAGCAGTTTAAGGCACCAGTTAGAGAGTGTGTTAGGGTGATCTCCTCAATGTGTGCCAGTGAATTCCCACGTTGGTGTGAGAGGAAAGAGCGTCATGAATTGTGGTGGATGTATCGACAGGCGTTAAGGCAAAGAAGGTTGACCCTAACAGATATGATCTGCCTGGCCCATGGTTCTGTAGTGGCCTTGCCGCAGCCATTTGCAGCCCAAGACCAATCGCTGACGCATGGCGCCTTTAGCCTGCCTGCGCGCCCACTGCTAGGCTAGGCGCTGACTGTCCTTGACCGACGCGCACATACTCCTCAGCGCGAACGCGCGCTCAGGCTAGCCAGCGTTAGCCAACCTCAAGGTCGTGCGCACACGCTGGTCTAGACATCAGCAGCCCCATTGGCCGCCGAAACAAAGCACGCGCCGGCGACGCTCGATGTTCTCAACACTCCGGAATTGACGCCCTAGCAGCCGGACTGCGGGCATCCGCGAGTCAACACTCTTTCCATGTATTCTCCGTCCTGTGTACACAATAAACTCTTCCTTCTACTCTGGCCTTCCCAAGACTTCTCCTATCTCCTAAGGAACCAGGGTCTGGAAGATTGTAGGTGTTAAGGCCATAACCGTCGTTGCCTTAACTCCTAAAGTTCCTTTAGGTGAGGAGAGAGAAGACGGTGTGAAAGCCAGATTTTTAGTAAATGTTTATTCTGCGGAGGGATAAGAGAATAGATGGAAAGAGTTGTGGGACATAGAAGCGTCGGGGTCGACAATGGGGAATACGAAGTTGTTTTGCCAGCGAACAGACTATAGAACGTATCCCAACGGTTATGAGCTGGTAGATAATATAAGTCGTGGAAGGCCATAGTGTTAGGAATAATGTAATAAGGTGTAACAGAAGTAGAATGCAAGTAATATTTAAGTGACTCCCAGAAAAGTGCAGTCCAGCCATGAATGGGCTGGAGTCCAGAGGCGCAGTCCGGCAAGTATATCACTGGGTCCGGACAACTACAACCGAACTGTAGATCGCCGGTTCTGGGAGTGACTGCGGGTTAACACCCCCGCAGTAAATTCCATT
Organism: Ligula intestinalis; assembly: GCA_036362985.1. Classification (NCBI taxonomy): domain Eukaryota; kingdom Metazoa; phylum Platyhelminthes; class Cestoda; order Diphyllobothriidea; family Diphyllobothriidae; genus Ligula; species Ligula intestinalis. The sequence goes on from JAYGXS010000083.1 coordinate 4,143, forward strand.
TTGCACCGGCCTTGAGAAGTGGATGACGGGGGGTTTTAATATCGTCTCTTCCGCACGCGTGGTGAACATGCTAGACATGCGGCCCGTCCCCGCGGCGTCCGAGGAAAGAATGGCTAAGAAATGCAAGGGCGCTACAGAGATTTGACTCTCCGATGACTGCAGTCCGACTGCCAGGACGTTAATTCGGGAGTGATGAGAGCCTCATGAATCGCCGTAATGTCAGCCTATGCATTATTATGGCGGCCAATCACGCGGCTATTGTCCAGACTAGAGGTCTTGGCGTGACCTTGCGATGGGCGAAGGGTGGCTAGCCTGTGCGCGTGTCCGTTTACGCATAGACCCGAGGCACGTGGGAAGACTGCTTTCGCGTGGGGTCCTATGCTCTGGGTCACCTCATCTGTGGCGTCAAGAGTTAGGAGGGCGTCGGACAGACGCGACCACTACAAATGTTCGCATCCCAGGCCTGTCTGCAGATAGAGAAGTAGAATGCGTTTCGAACACCGGAATCATAATTTTACCTGTCTGAGCTTTTGGGCTCTTTCTGGAGTCCATCGTCAGAGGTAAAAGGTACCGAGGAAAGGCAAGCAACAGTTATAAAACGCAAGGCCAATCAACCGTTACAGGGGGGGGGGACAATTAACCACAAGTGCCACCAGTCCGGAGATGCCTGCGAGAAGGATGTATGCCCGCGCCAGACCGATAAATCGATTGACTGACTTCTCATTCAAGGCCCAGGATTCAATCAATTCGCGGCCTATTTTGTTACCAGCGTGCGTGATAACCCTCGCAGCTGCCAAATTAAACTCGTGACCGGTCTCGTAGGTATGGGCAGCCACTTGCGATTATGCGTCACCCCGTCGTACCCTCAGCTTATTTGCGTGTATGCGCAAACTAAGCATACGTCCTGTCTGTCCGGTTTAGTTTCGGGGACAGTTTAGACATGGTATGCGATACACTACTCACGACTGTTCACTGGGATTTAAACAATCCTTGATTCGCATAACCCGGCTACGCATGGTTGCCTTGGGACGGTGCGCAATTCCGACGCCTAGAACTGCAGCAATGCGCTCAGTCGCTTCCGACACATCCTTGAATTATGGCAGTGCATGCACAGTTTCGCAAATCTGACGAGGACCTGGGGATCCAGTGTCGAAAATTTACTGAATATAGTTTTTTTCATTTTCCCAAAGGACGCCTTTCCTTGAAATTAAATTTCTTGCGATGCCTGCTACCCAGGTTATTCTAAAGGTTTTTGAAACCTTCGTTACCATCTCTTCCATGAACAAGAAGAATGATCACCGCAGAAATTACGCAGCCTTGCCTAGCGTTCATATATTTGATTCACTCTCTGGATAAATCACCTTCTGTCATGACCACGCTAGCCATTTCAACAAGGGTCTACAGGCAAGAGCGAAACCGATATAATATAAAACGGATAGCAGTTCACTCAAATTCCATTGGAGAAGAAGGTGACATTTTAAAATAAAAGAAAAGGAGGATAAGTTAGGCAACTTTAAATGAACCCTGATCGGGCGGAGAGAGAGAGAGTCTAGAGACACACAGTAAGGTGGTAAGTAATGCTTGTCATGGGGGACCAGTTATTGCCTTGTCACGAGATTTGACAAGTTTTTTAAATAAGCTAAAATTGTGAAAATTCCCATTAAAGATTTAAAAATAAATAAATTGGCAAGCGTAGGTTTTCTTTCGATAAATTCTCTTGAGGCCTACACATTTACATCCTTATTTACCAAATAAACTATGTGCGTTGGTTGAAGAATGTAGTGCGGTGGTCAGAGTCACTGGGGGAGAGAGACAAAGTTGGGGCCAATAGTCCGATCGGCAGCCTCGAAACGTGATAAGCTGCAGGCGGTTTAATTGGCGACTTTCGGCCATTGTAATTATGGCCTCATTATGAAGTACTTTTGGGCGTATAGGACAACAGGTAGACAACGTGCAATTTAATTTTATAATGTTCACTTCGTGAACATAGTTCTATGATAATTGTTTACAGTGGCGGTCCCAGTCCTAATCGAATTAGACTTTATACACTTCTGAGCAAACCAATGGAACACATGGTTTTACTATATGTATTCGTCTACACTTCGCCGACTTAATATAGCAAACTCACTTTGCTTGTTCCCATCATAAGATGCTGCGACGACGTCAGTTCCTTCATGACTTATACGTCATATTTACAGTTGCAGCCCAGTTATGCACAAATGTGTTGACGAAATTATCATCGTGCTTAAATGAGGGTTTCAGCTGAACCTCCTAATTGATATTTTGAAAAACCATGACGTTTGTGTTAAGAGTTTTGCTAACGAGCTGCCCCGGTGAGCCAGGACAGGGATGAACCAGATAGTTAATCAAGCCACTAGTCGCACAAGGACACAATCTGATTGGTTCGATTAATAAATTTTTTCGTTTAAAGGCCAGTTCAAGGGACACAAGAAAGGAATTCCTGCCCTTGCGACCTTGTTCGTTGTGCTCCTTGTTGGATTTAAACAAAGCGTATAGGGCAGTACAAAATCCGGCCATTCGTAACATTACAACAATTGGCGGCGCAGGACTCACTAGGTCAATCTCCGCGGAAAATGTTCTTGCTATCATGCGGCAACAACAAGCTCAGTTTGAGTCGGCTCACCTGAAAATGGCAAAATCAATTACGCAGAAGTTCAGTCTGCATTCTCCTGATCCAGAATCCTTTGGGAAACAGTCCACGTCAGCGGACGCAGCTGCTGCCTCCATCACCAATTTTAATTACGACCCCGACTATGGCGTGATGTTTGACGCTTGGTTAAGATGTTAGGAAGACATTCAGTGTGGAATTCGCTAAAGCTGATGATGCTTGCAAGGTGCACCTTTACTACGCAAATCGGGGACCAAAGAGCACTTGTAGTGGACCTTACCGCCACTGCTGCCAGGCGCAACTGAGGCGCACCCAAACGCACGCACAATGTCTCTCCCGTTCTGGCCTTAACCCAGAGTGGCTTGACCTCAGTCAGTCTGGACAAAGGTCTAGACCACTGGTCAGCAACATTTTTAACTCAGAGTGCCAAAAAAGCAAGTATTTGGAAATATATTTCAGAAAGAGCCATATGGTACATTTTAAAATGAAATTACATTAAATGCTAGTATAATAAACCTCTGAATTTCTTCTTTTGAATAAGGTTATTATAATACTCATTGTTAATGTGATTTCTGGCGTTGCATGGATTCGCTGAGGGTCTTATAGTCTGGTCGGTAGTTCGTTAGGTTAAGCTTCATGCAAGCGTTGGAGCTTTCATCCGTTAGACGTGATCTTGTTGTGGCATTGATGTATCTAAGATGTGAGAATGACTGCTCACATGCATGTGTAGATCCAAACAGGGTCAATACAGCAATACTCACACGCTGCAATGTGACTTGAACTTATTCACCCACATGTCTGAGGCCTTAAGGGCAGCCAATTCTTCTTCGAAATCTCTAACGGAGAGACCAGGAACATAACGTAGGTCGGCTGTGTTCAGTGAACACTCGGTTGGATGGGTGATGAACTTAAAAATACGAGTGTAATCTCGAAATTCTCGAAAGCGTGTCTTGAACGACTGTAGGAGACTGGATGTGATGCCAACTAGCTGGTGGACATCAAAGTTTTGAGTGGACTTACTTACTGTACATGCTTTCTTGATATTGTCTTAAATTTTGAGAATATAGATATCGATCTGTTTCAAGGTCCATGATAAAGAGTTCAAGCTTTTTTTAAAACCAAACACGGATTGTTGAAGGGATTACATTGTATTTCCATTGCCTTGCAATTTCGGTCATATCCACGAGATAGTAAAACCTGAGGAGCCACTCAGTTCCGGCTAGCTCAGGATGCTCAATGCCCTTCATTTCAAGGAACGCCCGGATTTCGTTCAGGCAAGCTGCAAAACGGCTAAGCACCTTCCCTTTTGACAACCAACGTACCTTGCTGTGCAAAATCAGACCATGATGGTTATTTCCAACTTCATCCAGCAGTGTTTTAAACTGTCGATCATTTGAGGTTCGAGCAACAATGAAGTAAATCACACGGATGACAAGTGACATCACTTCACCAAGCTGCCCGTCGCATATCTGAGCACAAAGAGCTTCCTGGTGTAGAATGCAATGGAAACGTAGGATGGGTCTATTTTGATAATTACAGAGAAGCGCCTCAAATCCTTTGTTTTGCCCACCATAAAAGGTGCACCATCAATCCACACGGATATTAGTTTATCCATAGGTAGTTTTTTTCTTGATCGAAATCTATGAAAGACTTGAATAAATCCTCACCTCTTGTGGATCCTTTTATTGGCAGAACCGCATGACTTTCTTCGTGCAGTGTATCACCAGAAGCATATCTTGCAATCACACTGAACAGCGCCAAATGGCTTACGTCTGTTGACTCACCCAAAGCCAGGGAAAAGAACGGCGCTGCAATTATGTCTTTCACTTGCGTTTCCTCCACGTGGGTTGCCATCATGATGGTACGCTCATGAACAGTTTTTGTCGACAAAGGCATGTCTTGTATCCGTTTAATTATCTTGTATTTGTTCGGAAGATCGTCAAAAAGTTTATCGGCTACATCCAGCATGAACGTTTAAGCAAACTCGCCATCTGTGTACGGTTTTCCATTCCTCACTATTGCTAAAGATCCAGTAAAGCTCGTGGAGTTATAGTCACTTTGTTGGGTCCATACGCGGAGTTGCTTCTGGCTGGTTTGCATCCTGCTCATTAGCTCTTGGTATGCTTTCTTTCGGCTATATCCCGCAGGGTATTTTGATGCAAATGTATCATGGCATGTGATGAAGTGGCGCTTTACATTCGACCATTTCATCGATGTAATCTTGTCACTGCAAATTAGACACACCGCATAATCTGCTCTCTGCACAAAGGCGAATTCTTCGGCCCATTCATGCTGAAATGTACGATACTCGTTATCTCCTTTTCGTTTCGCCATACTCTTTGTTGCAGAGGTTAACTTTGGGCAAATGAGACAGAATGTAGCGTTCAAAGATGTGCGATCCGTCTGATGAACGAAAGCAGCCAGATGTTAGGACCGATGTATTAGTCCACAAAGCAAGTGTTCGCGAATGGACTGTTTGCTCCGTTTGGGGGACATAAACACGAGGCTCTATATGCAACAAAGCCGGCTGGCCTATACGCGTAAGATAGCCTTGTCTGCCAGCGTGACCTTGACCAAGCTGAGGTCAAGTCTACGGGCTGTCGTGCTACAGTAGATCGTTAATTATTAAGCGAGCTTGTGGTGGCACGTCATTGGAGGTGGACGCGTGCCCTCCCCCCTTCGTTCTCCAAGACCCGCTGTCCCAAAGCCATGTGTTGCCACAACCAAGTGTTCCGTTGCTCTCTTGCACTGACAGCCCCGTCCCCCGAGGCTTGACCTCGCAGCTGCGTCTGGGAAACTGGTAATAGCTGCGTGAGCGTCCCCTTTCCTTCGGTTTTCTCGCGGCCCCGAGACCGCCGCCCTAGCGACCGCAGTTTTTCAGTCACGCACACACACTCGAGCATACACGAGCGTCCAAATACCTAAGGGCCATTTAAATGCTCCACCCCTCGGCCTCTGCAGGCGACATCCCCTCGGGCAATTGCAAGACACAAATAACAGAACAATTGAACTTGCTCCGCAATCCTACTGAACCGGCTGTCACCACTGTTTCAAGCTCTCTCAAGTCTGGCTGGGCGCAATCAACACTAGCCCTGGCTTCGCCAGTGGCCACTGCCACCTGGGACAGCAATTGATAGTTCTGTACATAATAAATCACTCATTCTGATGACTTGTGTCTTTCAACTTCCAACCTGGGATTTGGCCTGATGATTTTAGTAATTCAAGTAAAACCCACTACTTAGACCCCTAAAGAGTAACCAAAATCATAAAATCTGAAGTTTCTGAAAGAGCCATACGCGATCATCAAAAGAGCCATATTTGGCTCGCGAGCCATGGGTTGCCGACCCCTGCTCTAGACCGATGCTACTGCCGGACGCACTGACGCACTTACTAATGCGTCCACGCCGGTTCGCCCACGCGTTGTCGAACCAATAACCTTCATGGTTGCAGCCAAAGCTGGCGGCTCAAATGTCTGCTACCTAGACAGGACATAGGACCTTGCCCACCTCGCGGCCGGAGGTGTGCTCCTATAGTCAACTCTCTCAACGTATTCTTCTATCCATCTGCAGAATAAACTATTCCTAACAATGTGCGGCAAAAGTAGCTTATGTAGCCCCACTCATATACCCCTAGTCCCAGCATTTTGTCCTGCAAAAACGGTGGTTTTAGAGTTTTATGGGGTGTGGAAATAGTATATGCAGAGAAGCAATTTTTAGAAATAAGTGCTAAGGGAAAAAATGTAGTCGAAGTTGCTTCCCACGGCCGCTGAGAGCAGGTTGTTCCGCATGTTAATTAAAGGTGTGCGCGGTGCTTCGCGCCGCGGACCATACTAATATAACTCCAGAGCGGTAATTTGGACCTCAGGTAAGTTGAAGTAGGTGACCTCTTAACCACCATTTCAATCTTTCGGGAAATTCAAGAAACCTGCAATTTGATAATCGGGTTTTTCCGCAATAAGTTAAATGATAATACAGATTGGGAAAATCTGCAGATATAAATCAAAAACATTTCTAAATACAGTAAAATAAAAATGCATGTGGCATTTATTTAAGAATATTCTACTGCGTGTCCTAATTTTCCAGCCATAAAACCTGATAACCACCGTTTACGTAGATAAAATGCAGGTTGTAGAGACTAATGTGTTGGGCTACATAAGCTACTGTTGCCCAATCTAGCCTTCCCAAGACTTATCCCATCTCCTAAGGAACTGGGCCTGGAAGATTTTAGCTGTTAGGGTTGAACGTCTTAGCCTTAACTCCTAGAAGCACAATCGGTTCACGGAAATACTTCTGCCAAAAAACCCTCGTGACTTAACCTTCGATGACACCGCTAACTAACTATCGGAGGCTTTCGATGAGCAAGCTTCACTATTCAATATACGATACCAATGTCTCATGTTGGTGAAGAAAGTGATAGACGGTTTGTTGACGTGCGCCAGTATCGTCAACTGCGGTAGTGAAAAATTCAAGCTGGAACGAATGACAGAAGACGATTTCAAGTGCTTCATATTTTTATGTAAAGAAATCACTTTGGGAAAGGATGGTTTATTAGGTGCATTTTCAAAGCTGGAGCCCCGCTTCGTCTTCAGACGTAGAGAAAAGTGAATGGGCCAAAAACGGCTTACAGCTAACATCGAAAGTCCGTGGGAAAATCGATATCGCCGTGGCGTGGCGCTTGCGCCAGTGCCTTGCTGCGGTGTTTACATTCCCTTTGGATTGTCTCGCGTCTCGCCCACTTCTGTTTGAGGCTTCGGTGCTAACCCGGTGTGCCTGTTTATGCATTGTGCATAGCTTCAAGAAATTCACGGCCTTTCTTGTATGGACAAGAGCCAACGATGCGGGTTTCGTCCCATGCAAATTGGTGTTCAGTTTCTAATGTGTGCATGACGACCTCGGACAAGTGATTTTGCCCCTTTACCGCTCGTTGATGTTCGCGTAAGCGTGTGGAAGCTGATCTTCCTGTCTGTCCGTAATAATGTGTATTGCAGCCGCCAAAAGGGATCTTGTAGATGACTTCTTTTCTGTCCAAGTAGACAACCCTATCCTTAGGGTGTACGAGCTGTTTTCGTACAGTACTCATGAGTTTGCGCGCCACTTGGATTTTATGCTTCTGTAGTGGCCCTAGCAGCCACTTGGAACCCAAGACTAGCCGCTGACGCATGACTCATCTAGCCTGCCTGTGTGCCCACCGCCTCTTGGGGCTAGCTGCTAACAGTCATTGGCCCACGCTGTCATTGGCCAAGGCTTTCATTGGCCCACGCTATTCTAGACATCAGCAGCCCCATTGG
>JAYGXS010000083.1:12458-57988 GCA_036362985.1 Ligula intestinalis
AGGCTTTCATTGGCCCACGCTATTCTAGACATCAGCAGCCCCATTGGCTCCCGGGACAAAGCATTCGCCAGCAATTAATGAAGCTCGATTGACTCCGGAGCTGACCCAAATAGGGAACGGACGCACTACTCCGCGAGTCAACATTCTCTCCATCTAACTCTCCATTCCATTGTATACACAATAAACTCTTCCTTCTACTCTCGCCTTCCCAAGACTTCTCCTATCGCCCAAGGAACCGGGCCTCGAAGATTGTAGGTGTTAGGGTTAACCGTCTTAGCCTTAACACCTATACTTCCTCAGGTGTCTTTCAACAAGTTCGGACACGTTTGTAGTGACCCCCTTTCTTAGTTATGCTTTCCTCGGACGCCGCGTGGACTAGGTCATGTCTGGCATGACAACCACGCGTCCACAAGACACCATAGTCAAGGCCTCCGTTCAAGGTCACTCCTGTCTGGCTTTCTCAAGGCGGTCTAGTCCCACTAGCCAACCAGTTCTCAAGGTCAGGCCAGTGCGCGAGATGCGGACGATTTATTTACGCTCATTCCCTTCCAGGGCTGACGACTCAATGTTCGGTTGTAGCTATCCGGACTCCGGTGATCGACTTGCCGGACTGTGCCTCCGGACTCCGGTCCACTCATGGCTGGACTACACTTGTCTGGGAGTCACTTTTATTTTACTCATATTGTACTCCGTCTAATCTTATTAAATCATTCCTACCAATCTGGCCTTCCACGCCTTATTCTATTCAACTAGCTTAAACCTGTTGGGATACGTTCTCCCGTCTATTATCTGGTCTCACTAGACAATCACTTCTCAAGGTGAGACTAGTGCACAAGATGCGGGGGAGTTGTTTACGCTCAGTCACACCCAGAGCCGATGACTTTCTGTTCGGTTGCAGAGCTCCGAACCCGGTTATTGACTTGCCAGACTTCACTTCTGGACTCCGGCCCATTGATGGCTAGACTGCACTTGTCTGAGAGTCACTTGCATGATACTTACATTCTACGCTTGTTCCACCTTCGTAAATTCTCCCTGACACTATGGCCTTCCATGCCTTATCCTATCAACTAGCTTATGCATGTTGGGATACGTTCTATCGTCTATTATCTGGTCGGACCACATCGTATCCCACACGTTCTTGCTCGGTTGATTAGGGTGGTAACAGCACTCCGTTTGTGAGCAACAGGGTGGTTGCTCTCGTAGTGCAGGGTGACATCCACGTGCGTTTTCTTGCGGTTAACGGTTGTTTGGAATATCCCGTCAGCCAGGCTTCAGATTTGTGTGCGCTTTGGAGTCAGCTCGCGAGGTCAAAATCAGGACTCGTTTGCTCAGCAAAATTGAGTAGTACCCCAACGTAACCCTACGGATACCGACAGCCCTGTGCCAGCGGCTAAATAATCCTAAACATGATTCTGCCATCGTTGTGCAATCCAGTCTTTCCCGTGCCCCCTCCAGCGTTCATGCTGTCACCCACACGAAGTCGATGTCTCCACATAAGCCCCAAGATTACAGAGTCAAACAACCACGAACCGCATGCAACTTGTGTGGTGACTGTCATTTTGTTCAATTCTGTCCATTCAGTAAGCATGCTTGTTAGAAATGCCATAAACAAGGACATAAGGAAGATCACTAACCGGCAGTCCAAATCCACAAATGAAGGGCAGGTCATTGTAACTGACGATTATATTTGCATTTAATAGTCAAAATGACAGTCATTTTTAACATTTTTGAACCTGAGGCTTCTTCTTTTTTATATTTCCACTAAGTTATGAATTCGTTTAAGAAAGTTCATTATTATTTCAAAGTTTTCGTACATACGTGGGTGCCGGTTCAAGAAGTTCGGCATTTGGCAGCAGTTAGGGCCCAAAATGCAGATTGACCTTGACCGCCGAAACATCGGCCATTGGACCCAAATGTTGCTACTTCGTGTTCTACAAAGGAGACGCTTTCCGAAATTTCCAGACTACTTGCTGATTTTTTTAGCCTAATTTGCAAAAGTCGGATTGTTGTCTCTACTTAAAGAACCGACAAACATGGTTGAACCGGTAACTAAAATTATTCCGGAGGAGTCAAGGCCGGGGACAAAGCATTGGGAGCAGTAACCAATTTTACTGCATCATGTGCACATTGAACCAATCAGTACGCTGCCTTGTCCTGCTTCATACTGATTGGCTACTGCTGGCGAAAAATGATTTGCTTTCGCGCAGTGCGGTTATTGTAGATTCAGTTCCACAAAACTTCCACATCACGTGGGGAGTTGCTGTGTGCGCGTTCTTACAAAGGACACTAAGCTATTCCACGATGGCCACTTTTGCTGCAAACTCCACGCTCACAACAACAACTGCTTTCCCTGCAGAGGAATTGGCAGTTCCCCAGCTCGCTCTGGCCGCATGGAAATTCGACGAAATTTCAGTCTACATCTCCATCACTTTGTTCATCTTAGCCGTTGTGCTCTTGAAAATTGCTTATCGTAAGCTGCCATGGGTTGCCAGCTACTTGCCCGAATCCCTTCTACTAATTGTAATGGGTCTTATATTCGGCTCCATCATTCACTTCATCCCGAATGCTTCAGCCGTTCGTCTCACACCCAATCTCTTCTTCAACATCCTTCTCCCACCGATCGTACTCGAATCGGCATACAGCCTCTATAACAAAACATTTGGCGAGTTGCTCGGCCCAATCCTTCTATTCGCTGTTGTTGGTACCGTCCTAAACTTTCTACTGATTGGATTTGGTCTGTTGGCAGTTGATCTGGCTGTTGGGCTTGGCGAACCATACCTAGGTCTTAGTATTAAGGAGTATTTGCTCTTCGCTTCACTAATTGTGGCCGTCGATCCAGTCGCAGTTCTAGCCATATTTCAGGATATTGGCGTTGATCTGGGACTGTATTATCTGGTGTTTGGTGAATCTCTCCTAAATGACGCCGTTACTGTGGTCCTCTACAACATTATGAGCGCCTTCGTTGCTGCACCGAAAATTAGAGCCGTACAGATTTTCATTGGTGTTGGTTCCTTTTTCACCGTCAGCCTGGGTGGGGCTCTCATTGGCCTTTTTCATGGTGTCATCTCCTGCCTTCTGACACGTCTTAACATTTCCTCGGAAGCCATTGTACCTCTGTTGATGAGCTACCTATCCTACATTGTTGCAGACCTATTCGGTTGGTCTGGAATCATCTCAATGATTGCTTGTGGTGTTTTCCAGGCAGCCTATGCGTTCCATAACTTAACGCCTATGTCAATCATCTTACTGAAGTCTGCACTGAAACAAATTGCATCTATCAGTGAAGCCCTGATCTTTCTCTTGATCGGCTGTGAAGTCTTTGCACTAAGATTGAGGTGGCACACCGGTTTCATTCTCACCGCTGTTGTCATTTGCCTGGTCGCCCGGTTTGTGGTAGTTTTTGGGCTTGCTGCTATCATCAATCGTGGCAAGACGGAGCACACTAAGTTCCGGTGGACTGAGCAGATTATTTGCAGTTACGGTGGTCTGCGGGGCGCAGTGGCCTTCTCTCTCGCCATCCTCCTCGAATCCCACTTTCTGGGAGCAATGGGAGAACTTGCTCGTGACGTGCTCATAACCACAACTCTGGTAGTCATCCTCTTCACCGTGGCGGTTATGGGCACCACAATGAAACCGCTGGTGCGTCTTTTGAACATCCGACTGGCAGAGCAGACTTCACAGAAGCTGTTTGTTACACTGAATGATTCTGTCATTGACCACACCTTATTATACATTGAAAAACTGACTTCCTGTCCAGGATATTATCGACTTCGTGAGACTTTTGTCCGCCTAGATGACAAGTACATCAGACCCCTTTTGCAGCGCAATGCCACGACGCATGATAAGAAAATTTTTGAAGTCTACGAGCAGATGGCTCTCCAGTTGCATTCTGATGCCATCTCCTCACGTGCTACCCTAGAAATGCCGCCAGGGGGAGAGGAATTGCCTAAACCTCCTTCAGAACCGGAACCAGCGCCCTTTGGCGTCCCCTTGGTCGATGAAGATCCATTTAGTAATGTCACTTTACGCGTTCCCCAGGCTGTGCGTCGACGTGTCAGAATTGCTAGCATGCTGAGCAATGATGAAAACCATATATACATGCCCCATGGTAGCCTCTTCAGTCGTGCTAATAATGCCCAATTTGCCCGGTTCAGTCACAATCAGGCCCATCTGGCTGAGGCTATGGGCCATTCCATCGAAAGAAACGAACGAAGAAAAAAGATCCGCACTTTTAGCCTAGACGACGACGAGAGCTCTGCAGTGAGCAATCGGCGGGCCAAGTTTGCACATCCACCTCCGAACTACACGGAAACCATGCCCGAGGGGGCCGGACGGGCACTCCTACTTGCGACTCGATTGCATAGGAGCAAACTTCCACAGACCCCAGAGTCGCCTTCTGAAACCGAAGTGTAAAGCCTTTTTTGGAACCTATTTTCCCTCATGGACCACTTCTATAAACTTTTTTAGATTCAGAAACCTGTAAGCAAAGTCCTCAGTGAACGTTCTTTTGGGCAATAGATGGTTTCATCAATTATTTTTGGTTTATTTACGCGCTACTGTTTTGGTAAACATGCTCGGATGATAAGTCCTTTGTTGCGGGCTGTCTAGCAGCCTTATTATAATTCTTTCAACGGTTTCACAAAAACGAAAAACCAATCCGAGTTTGAAATGTTTGGAAGTCTAAGAAGCTTACTTTACTGAGGTATGGGCTGCCAAGGATATCTTCTCTTTTCCCTGTCAAGATTTCGAACGCAAAACATATTAAAACGACCCTTGATAAAGTACCTACGGTATGCCCCAATAAGTATGAGATAGTGATCAAAATCTTACGGGACGCCCTCACATGAAAAATCCATCAGCAGCATGCTGGCACAAGCGGAATTCCCTTAATCTCTCACTGGGCAACGATAAGTACAGTGGAGTCTGGTTAATCAGGCCAACAATCGGTCGAGTCTGCCACTTATTCAGACAACGTCTTGATGAACGGCAGCAAATCATAGGCATTTCCAAGAATTTAATCCGTTCATTAAGGCCTTAACGCCGCTTATTTTGGCTATTGATTGTCCAAAGTCAGAATTCGACAAGAGAAGACTGCGAGTATAAGCTGCATTTTGGATACGTAATGTCTACTGGTTCGGAGTCCAGTGAAGAAATGTGTATAGGCCGGTGGTCAGTATGACAGCGGAAGAGCTCATGCGAGCACCTCATCGAGATGCCGATTATAGTGCTGACACATTCTCTGGCAGGACAGCCTGGTGACTAGGACCGACAAAAGCAGGGCTGGGCTGTCTGGCGAGCTCTTGAAGGGGGAAGGCAGCAACAACATTAACATTTGTCAATAAGGTCGCCATATTTCAAAATATAAATTGGCATGCATAGGTTTTCTGATTTTTATCGATAAATCGTTCGGTCGTCAGGATCACTGTTAGGAGGGGGAGAATTGCGGTCGGTAATCCGATCAGCGTCAAGGGACTGGCAGCCGAGAAAGGTGAGAAGCTGTGGACGGCTTAATTGGCGACTTTCGGCCATTGTAATTGTGGCCTGGTTACGAAGTACTTTTGGGCGTATATGATCGGCTTACGTAGGCTGATGGCAGCCTCTTCTGTCTTAGCTAACAGACGCTGTCCAAAGAATTTTAGACAGCTTAAGGGTACTTTGTAGTTCAGTCGGAAAACCTAGCTGGCATCCACATGAGTGTCTGAGTCCACGATGTGGGCTAGAATGGAACTATTAATGCTGGAAGGTGGTCTTGTACACTTTTGGACAAACGCCGACTCGTCCGACCAATGTATTCTGCCCTAGAATGACACTGTAAATGACTGTGAAATGTGACTGTGACCGTGACAGACATAGATCTGAACGGTATGGAGATATTTTCACTATACGTCTCACCCCATTTCACGAACGTGTCGGTCACAGAAACAGTTAATTACAGCTTGCAATTCATCACCTCGTATCAGCAGAGCATAGCAATGAAAGTAAATACACTCCATGTGTAGCTTGAATGTGCAGCTCCTATTTGACAAAAACCTGAACAGGTAGTGGTTAAGTAAGTTAAACCCTAGCAATTGCCATCTTCATACACGATTCCTTCGAAGAAGACAAGACGTCGGAAGTCAGAGTGAAAGGACCAGTTTATTCTGTACAGAGGAATGGAGAAAAGACGTGAAGAAGTGGACTTTCGGACCGCAGGTCCATCCGGTAGGGCGCCTTGGTTCGAAATCTCGGCATGACGACAGTCACCGCATAGAGGTCCTTGTGATTTGGCCTTGAGAGCGAATGACCAGACGGATTGAGGTAAGCCTACGACTGCGGGCGTGTTATTGGCCGACGCGTTCTCGCAGAGTTTGCTTCACCTGTGATTGGCTATCCCTGATGCCGAAAAGAGTGAACGTTCACAAGTGAGCATTCGCGTGAATTCAGTCACTACAAAAGAAATAGCTATCGTCTCGCCTCTTGGCCCGCTTCTGGCAGATATGTTCATGGGCAAACTGGAAGCAGCTTAACTTCGTTAGTAGATAAATAGTCTGCCGCACTACGTAGATGATGTGTTCCGGTTGCGTCTGAAAAAAAAAACTAACATTTCAGTTCTAATAAATACCGCAACTAAGGCGCACCCGTCAAGAAAATTTACACTAGAAAAAGAACACTCCGAATCGCTCGCATTTCTCGACGTACCTCTGAGTAGAAGGTCTGACGGGTGTATCCAACAAGCTGGCCAACAAGAGCCACCGACCCCAAGATTTTGTGTTCGATCCCGTATGTCAAAAACGCATCGGAAGCAGTCGGCCGCCTTCTCGTACCACTTGGAGTTGGAATCAAACACAGGCTGGAGGCAACCATAAGGCGTCAGATAATGAAGCCGACAGACCCACTGCCACGGCAAGAAACATCTGGAGTCGTCTACAGGATCTGGTGCAGTTGCAGACAAAGCAACTATGTCGGAGAAACTGGCAGACTTCTCAGGACGCGAATTGCCCAACACGCGGCAGCAGTGCGGCGAAATGATGCCAATTCTCAAGTTGCGGCTCATTCAACGAGACCCGGCAACATCTTCAAATTTGATGAGGCCGAAATTCTCACAAGAGGTGACAATCAGGTGAGCCGAGAACTACTTGAGTCATGGATCATGGGCCCCCAATCCATCAAAAAGTGCAACGATTTGCCCAATCCATATTCAATCCTCAGATTAAATTTGGCCAAAGCGAGCCGTCACTTGAGGAACGGGCAGGCCACTGCCTCTTCCTACGCCAACACCGGGGAGCCAGATGGCCGAGCAATCATCATGTCCGAGCTTAACGCCCGTGACGAAAGTTCAACAGGTAAGAGCCCGCGTACCGTCCAACAAGCAGTCCACGCACAAGAGGTCAATTAACGTTAATTGTCGCTGTATGCTTGCAGTTATGACTGTGTCCTATAAATACTGCAAACTTCTGTGCATGCTTAACCTTTCTGTCTCTGATGACGAATCCGCGACGGGTATCGAAACGTCAGGCGAATAAACATATTGTCCCAGCGATCGAGTCTTCTCTTTCTTCTCAACGTAGAGTCTTTCATAAGAAGACGTGGTCCAGGTAATATACCCATTTCCCGATTTACCTATCGTCAAACGTCAAACTTTATTCAGCACGATGATTGACTCGATGAGCGAATGTGAGCTGCTTGGCTGATAGCATCAAACCTCCAACATTACCACCACAAGCCACTTTTGCCCTGCACCTCCTGCATACATTACCCGCAGTGGATGCTCCTTTCACTTCCCCGACCGTCTAGTTTTTCACCCTGTTTAGACGTGTGTATTTACTTCAGCGTATTTTATTTTTTTACGCCGCCTTTGCTCTAGTCGGGGGGCTATTGTGATGAGGTCCCAGGCTATTTCTGACCTCCAACATTCTGGCCTCCATTTTACGTGACTGACTCTTGTGGATGAAAGTATTGACCATGCTGTGCATGCCCCCCCCCCGTAGTGTCGGGGCATCATGATACGGTGTGCGCCCCAAGCGCTGGTCAAGGTCACGGAAACGCGTGCACCCATTTCCTTGTTCTGACTGGCCAGACTTCACCCCTGGCCAGCGGGTACTCCCCTCTCTTTGTTCCGACTGGCTACCTTTCAGCCTCTTACGTTTAAGTCACGTCATAAAGCTTCCTTCGTAAAGATGAATCGTCACTTGAACTGTGGCTTTCTCAACAGCACACGTCCTGCCTACAGACACTCCTATTTTGCCTACATAGCATTCTGCCTACAGACAGCCTTCCGTTTTGCATATATTTCATTCTTCCTGTCTACGAACTGCCTTCCGTTTTCAATACATAACTGACCATACCGCTGAAACTGTAGCACTGTGTACACGGGAACCTAAGTTTCTAATTATTTTATTAATATTTTACCTACCTCGGCACATTTGCTGTTTTTAGTCATTATCATATTTAAGTGTTAGTTATTTCAGCAACAGTAGTTTCAGTAGTGCACTCCATATACCCCTCGCCCTAGCATTTTAGCCTACGGTAACTGTGATTATAGGGGTTTTACGGGTGGGGAATTAGGATAAGCAGTTGAATAAACCTTAATAACTGCTGTATGCATTTTTATTTTATTGTATTTAGAAATGTTGTTGATTAATATCTGTAGATTCTTCTAATCTGTATTATTGTTTAACGTATTGCGGAAAAAACCCGATTATCAAAATGCACGTTTCCTGAAGTCCTTAAAAAAATAGAAATGATGGTGAGGAGGTCATCTACTTCAACTTACCATTCTGGAGTTTGATTGGTGTAGCCCACAGAGCGGAGCGCCGCGCACACCTTCAATTTACACATGGAACAACTTACTCCTAGCGGCCGCGGGAAACAATTTCAACGACTTTCCACTTCTACAAATTTCCTTCAGTGCTTATCCTATTTTCCCTCCCCAAAACCCCTATAACCACCGTTTCCATAGGAGAAAATGCAGGAACTGGGGGTATATGTGGTGCACTGCTGAAACTACCGTTGCCGTTTTTTCATTGACGTCAGATATGCTGTTAATAGTCTACCGACAACCTGACGCCAATTCTTAAGTTGCTAAACATTTAACGAGACTCGACCGCACATTCAAATTCTATGAGACTAATAATCATGGTTTACGAACACCCAATCCATAAACGAGTGCAATGAATTGCCCAACCTATATTCGGTGCTGAAGCTCAGTTTGGACAAAATAAATCCACCACTTGGCGAACGTACAGGCGAACGCGTCGTCTAACGCCGGTGCTAAGGAGCCACATGGCCCACCAATCATCACGCCCAAGTCCAGCACGGGTGATGAATGTCCAGCAGGGCACGACTCGCACGCCGGTTATTGAGCAGTTAGAATACAAGCGGGCAACTATCCGTTATAAAGGGGAAGTCGTTAATTGTCGTGCGTATGCAGCAGCAGCATAACAATAGATCCGCGACAAAATCCGAAACGTCAAGCGAATAAAATTCCTGTCTCAGCGATCCCCGCCTACTTCTTCTCAATTACCCCCTGGGACTCACATTTTCGTTTGTATTACGGATCCTCTTGAGCAGCGGCAGTTCTTCGTTGTAACTGGTTAACAAGTGAGTTCCAATAGTTAAAACCCAGGAAAATAAGTCAGAGTATTAAGCTAGAAGTAGGGACTACGTGAAATTTAAAACGATAGATAACGTGGGTGGAATCGTTTAATGAAGTATAATACATAAGCCGATAGTTCGACAGTCGATTTTGCTTAGCTCCACCTTGTACCCAACTGCATGGTCGCGCAAGGACGGTGACTGCACGCGATTTAGTTTATATTATAACAAACTACAGATCGGACAGAGTTGTTCGAATGAACCAGGATCAATTCTCGCACGGATCCCGAATGAGAATTCTTTGATTGTTTAGCGTTGAAGATGGTTGGTGTTCCTTCCCTCCCCACTGCTGACTTTACGCCCCTCGTCACCGTTACCGTACCGTTTTGCGTCTCCCCTACTGTCAGCATTTTCATGACCCTCACCCGCAGTTGCCGACAGCGCTGCACTACCCACCGGTATCTATCTGATACTTCATTACCACTTCTCATTCCAAACGGATAGGTTCTACTGCTCTTGGTAACTGCCGACAAAGCGAGTATGCGAGTTCCAGGAAGCGGTTCAGACGAAGAAGGTGCAATCACTGGTACAATAATTTTATTTTCTTGACGTTTCTGATTCTGTCGAGAATCCTTAATCATAGGTAATCGTAGAGTGGTGGTAGACAGGCAGCGATTGCGCGGTATTTATAGTAAGTAGCGGCCAATCAGCAAGCGCATCTATTTGCCGTTCCCATATCGCAGGGGGTTAAGTGAGTTTAACCGTGCAACTGCGATCTTCAGACCATGGCTACTAACTGCAGAAGAGAAGTCGGTGAAGGCCAGAGTAGTAGGAAGAGTTTATTGTGTACACAAATAAGAGGTGAATAGATGAGAGTAGATTGACTCGGGAGAGCCCGTATGCTCAGGAGATCGACCGGATCCCAAGTCCATGTTTGAGAGAACTCGGGGCAGTAAACAGCGAGGGAGAGCTTTCATTGGCTAGGTCGGCCTGGAGATTTTTGGCAGAGAAGCAACTTGCATCGGGAACGCGTGCAAGCTCGCCATTCGTCGCCTGGTTTTTGAGCGTATATGGGGGGACCGTGATTGGCTGATCAAGACGTCGAAAACCGCGTTGGCGAACCGTTGGGAAAGTGCACTTCGATGCGAGCTAGTCAGCCAGGCACGACCCGCTACACCTATAATGCGCACTGAGACATTGCCTGCGCCTGTGAAGGGTCGGGCCTAACAACAACTCCGAAGACAGTGAACATAACTGTTGCCCAATCTAGGACATCGAAATTGCAGCAATTAATGACGCCAAAGCGACCTGCTAAGCCATCACCGCATTAGTTACGACACCAAGCGGTGGTTACAGGAGTTGATAATTATCGTACCCACGCGGATGGCCGCTACGAACCATAAATACCGCGCAATCTGTGCATGTGTCATCCCACTCTGGGCATGTTTCACACAATTCTACTGCTATCCATGATTAAGGATTCTAGACAGAATCTGAAAGGTCAGGAAACTGAAATTCTTGTTCCAGTGCTCGCCTCTTCTTCTTCTTCTTCTGAGCCCTTGGTACTCTTGTATCGTATTCTTCCCCCTTTTACTGTTTACCAATTCCTTTATCGTAACAGATACTATTTGTAACTATTTATTTGTTGCTTTACATTTTTATACGCGTTTGTGTTGTGGTGATAAAAAAACTCTGTCCGATAGTACAGAAATGGAGACTTAAACTTCTCCTTTGAGTGTGTACCAACCTTAACGTCTTCGGCCGCTCCAATAGGAAATAGCGATGCATCCGCCGCACCCTTTATTCCTTTCCCCCACCTGGACCACGTGGCATGGCCAAGTCAAAAGAAAACGGAGACGGGTAGTACACAGGATGCTGGCACGGGGGAGAACCCGCATTTAGGCATGCGCCAAACACCAACATGTCCGCAATGTATCATACGTGCGCTTTCAACACGAAGCTGTCCGTGGGCTGACCTAGTTCCCGTGTAGGTTACAGACGTAACCGCACCAGGAATGTTATTTTGGTGGGGATTATGACAAACCAGAAAACCAGAAAGCGTCCGACTGAGATGCTTGGATGTTTACTTCGGTATATTTTGAAGGTAGGCAATGGAAGAGGCCTGTTAGCCTGCAGGCATTTTGTTGGTCGCAATCTACGAAATAAGCACACCAAGCTGCACTCAATGGCTTCCTTGAAAGCAACCCTCAATAGGTTCGTTTGTTTAATCCGTACGCACAAGTTAGTCAAAGTGTTCTTATTTTTAGAATATATAATTGGCAATTCAATGTTTTTACCAAGCAGTTATCGTTACACGGGTAGTCTTTCCTGTTTTACAAATGGTTAAGTGGACTTGCTAAGAAAGGAAAATACGTGTATAAGCTCTTAACTGCATTCTAGATAATGAGACCAGTCGTTTAATTTATTCAGAATGATTTGCCTTTATATGAGCTGACAAAATGCAATGCACTGTATAGTTTAGTATTCAATGTTTACCAGAAGGTTTCATGGATGTATAAATTCACTTCAAATAAAGTAAATGACACGATTTAAAAGCGAATCCTGAAAACAAACAAGATCGTGGATTGTATTGCACAACAAAAAAGTAGTAGTAAAATTTTAAGAAACGAATTACTCTCTATATTTAAGTTATAACGTAGATGCTGTCGCAGTCTCCTTCAGATGGGCATCGAGGATACATAGAAAAGCATGCATACCAAGTAAATAGTTATTTTATTCCACTCGCATTTACTCAAGGCAAACAAATGTTTTCAGACAGCGGTCAGCATGCTACCTAGCAAGAATTAACTTCAGACAGTTTTTACACTTCATCTAATTCCCATTCTTTAGTTGGAAGTGTACGGTATTTTATGTATTTCATGCAGTTTTAAGTCTCGGCTATCTCGTGTTGCAAGCTCTTAGCGCCACGAAGATATAAATTTTGTTACCGCGATGAGCTGGATCCTTCGAAGATCAGCCATACTCGCATGGATTAGAAAAAAAGGGGTTGGTTTACCTCTAGATCGGCCTTTTAATACAATTCAAATGCTTGCTTTCTTTTAAGACTTCAAGCAAGGTCATATTGGCATATGTCAATGCTGATTTGGACTCTTTAAATGCAAATTTTATTCATATTCCCACAGACTTCTCTGCTCTGTCAAAACGCCTTTCTTTATTACCAAGTGCCTATTCTCCTGTTTCTGTGACAACAGTGATGAAACACCTTAAATAGGTTTGAACATCAACAGCTAACGGCCAGCTGGTGTCTGAACATTTCTCCTGAAAGCTTGCTGTTTTTAGCTAGCCCCTGGCTTGACACACCCTATCAATTTATCCACTATGGAGTCCAAAACTCTGGACGATTGGTGTTCAGTAAGAAGCAATTACATCCCCAAAAAAACTTCTGATTTTGGTCCAAAATAATTTCGTCCAATTGCCTGCTCTTCCATACTAACTGAGACTCACGGAGCCAGTTGCCTTAGACATTATCACGCCGTGTTCCTTCGATTTTGCCGATTGCTAGCAATTTCCTTATAAGGCAAGTCGTAGTCTCCTAGACGCTGTTACTCTTGCAGTACATTCTCCTCTACACTGCTTAGACTACAACAGTTCTTCATGGTTCAATCTTATCCCCTCACCTCTTCCCTCTACATACCGATGATTTCGCTCGACAGCTGAATGTTTGTATGCAATACATGCTGACTTTATGTTTACTGGTCATCCTCTTAAGAGTCAGCCAGATTTAGTTCTGATAGATGGCCTAGGTCACGTCTCAGCATAGTCGTTAACCAATGGTCTTCTACTAAATAATCAGAAGTCACTCCCCTGCGTTTTCTGATTCCGACCCTCTCGCAGTCCTGAATCCTTAAGTATCCTACCAATGAGGTATCTCCATTCCCGTATCTCGGTGTTACTCTGACATCTTATTTTTCATTTACTCTTCATAGTGAAACCTTATTCATTAAAATTCGTTAACTTATATATTATATCCGTCGGCTATGTTCTTATCACACACCTCAAGCTCCAACCTAGGGATTTATAGATGCCTGCATTCTCCCCCTCATTCTCTACTGTGCTCCCAATTACTTTCCAGCCTTGCTTAAAAAGTTTTGTTGAATTTTAAACGTATCCCCCGAATGCTCTCTTCAGCTGCCGTTGTTTCTTATGCATTTTTAGCTGAAAATATAATGCAGCAACACTTTACAGCGGTCAAGCAATTGGCTGATCTAATTCTTGATGAGTTGGCCCACCCCGCTCCTCACTGAATTAATGGCTGCGAAGTCTTTGCGTAGTATGTGCCTCGGTACATCACAGAATTCACCAGAATGACTACTCGCGGAGTCCGTGGGAGGTAAATGGACCCGAGTGTGATTAAATTCACGTCTCACGGTGAGCCTTGAAGCTCAATGGTAGAGCGATGGCTGCGCAAAAACCTTCCCTGCTTTGTGGGTTTGACTCCCAGCGAGGCCGAGAATTTTTCACAATTGGGTCAGCTGAATTGTTCAAACCTGCCAACCCCCCCCCCCCCCAAAAAACTCAAAAAAAGTTTGGAGGACTAAATATCACCAAAGGTAGTTGTAAACAGGATAGCTTTACCAAACTCCCATCTGGGTAGAAGAAGGAAGGCGTTACCGCTAAAACGTTGTGGAGACGGCCTATGGCGGTCCTGAGATCAGCCCCTGTCGTGCCGCGCGCGCGCGCCCTGGCCGGCTAGCTCCAGGACTACACATGACTCATTCCGCGCAGGCAAGCATGTGCCAAAGCTTACCGCTGCCGACGAGTGCATAGGCACCGGTCGCCTACGCCCGCCTCAAGGTTAAACCGCTTCCGCGAGCCGCCGTGAGCGCCATTTTCTGATTGATTGGAGGGCGTCCCCAGCTCCTGTAACCTGTGTAACGAACCAACCAGGACCATGGGTGTTTGAACGCACCAAGGGGACTTTTGGCTCGGATCCGGATGAGGATGGTGTGAACGTCTGTTGGTGATGATGCCGGTTTTCCTTCTCTTTCCCTCTGCTGGCACCACTTTCTCCCGTTCCGTGTCGCCGTCACACGCTCTTCCCGCCGTCCTGTGTCACCGTTACACACTCCTCCTGCCGTCAGCACCACCATGGCCCTCACCCGCAGTTGCCCATTGCGCTGCACTCCCGCCGGTATCTAACTAATATTCTGTGATCACCCCTCACTCCAAACGGATCATTTGTACAGTCCCTTGCTAATCCCCGTATCGTATCCTTTCCACTCTTTTTATTGTTTACCATTAGTTTTATATCAACAGACCTCATTTCTTACTATCGCGTTGTTCTTCTATCTCTTTCTACGATTGCATGTTGTGGTGATTGAAAACCCCGTTCGGCGTTACTTCTGGAGAATCGTATGCGTGAATTACTCCTTTAGGTGTGTGCCAACCTCGACATCCCTGGCCCGCTACACCTGTGCTTTGTCTACTGTGAGCTGTTTTTTTTTCTGCAGAGCTTTTTATTAGCTCCTTTTTACAGAACCTTGTCCAACCTAATTGACTTCGGAAACCTTCTGTAGTCGACGATCACTCCTTTCGACAGGCCCTTGCTGAGACCTTGTCAGGTACGGGAACGCGTTTGTTTACCGTCTTTTTCTGGCTCTTTATCATATGTGACCTGTTCTGGATTTATTCATAATTTGGAAAAAAAACAGTTAATGCCTCTAGCCCTGTCAAGTCCCGTAAAAGTTAGGCTCTTTAGCCGTCTGTAGATTTTCACTGCTGCTTCTGTGGCGAGGTCCCGGGCTATTCGTGACGTTAACATTATCGCCTCCAGTTTCCTTGACTCTCCGTAGTGTTTGAATGCAATGACAACACCACTGAGACTTTAGCCCCGTGTACATGAGGACATGAGGTCGTAACTATTTTCGCACTATTTCATATATCTTTGAGCTCTTGTTGTTTTTGTCATTGTTATATTTGATTATTAGTTCAGTCGGTAATCTCACATACGATCAGCGTGGTCACACTTCCGTTACGACTTGGGTAAACGCTTGTGTCGTCGAGCACGCCAGAATTTGTTCAGGTCAGCTTTTGACACCTGAGGTTGGACAGGGCCTTGCGAGTTCGCTAAGCGCCGCGACTTCCTGCTCTTCCAGAACAATTGTGGCTTGTTTCTTGACTCCGTTAGCTCAGGTGTCTTGAGGCACGAGTAGCCGGCACATACGTGTCTGTAGTGACCCTGTAGCGCTTTCCACATCCCACGCTACACCACACAGGAGATAATCTAAGTGCAATTATCGACCCGTCCCTGGGACAGCCAATCACCGGTGCCGCAAACTGCGCCAATGGGCAACATCTTGACTCTCGCGGCTGCAAACATAGGTGCACTTGAAAATGGTTATAGCTGTAAGATTTATTGGTACCATAAATTTCGGGAGAGCTCCTCAGTTACAACCCCTCGTTGCATTAAGGTTCACGAATGAGAAAAACACGAAATTGAAAATATACAGAAAGGTCATAGGTCCTTTTCAGATAAAGAAAGAAGGTTAAAACAAAATTGGAGGAAAAAAACAGGGAATTTGAGTTGCGGGGAATATTGGGCTGGGAATGTGCGAGATCTGGGGCTTGTGGTTACCAAGGTAAGATAAAATTTACTATGGAACTGGAACGTGATAACCAACTTTCCTTCCTTGACGTCCACTTGTCCAGACAGACAGATGGCTCCATTTCACGGAGAGTCTTCCACAAGAAAACCTGGAAAGGTCAGTACTTACATTTTCTAAGTTTTGTTCCCATTCAATGGAAACGTAACCTGGTTTATA
Source organism: Ligula intestinalis (assembly GCA_036362985.1). NCBI lineage: Eukaryota > Metazoa > Platyhelminthes > Cestoda > Diphyllobothriidea > Diphyllobothriidae > Ligula > Ligula intestinalis. The sequence continues at coordinate 28,814 of JAYGXS010000083.1, forward strand.
ACCTTTTCCAGAGGACTAGGAAAATCTGTTCTGAGGATACTTTGGACGTAGAATTAGGTTGTCTCAAAGCTACTTTACTGAAGCGTGGATATCCACCTCAGTTTATAGACAAATATAGTAAGCCTCTACGACCCAAAATGAGTGAACAATTAGCCCCGAAGAAGCCAGTATTTATAACATTGCCCTTCAAGGGGGATAACGTCCTAAACACAATCAAGAGGCGCTTGCTAAAGACCATAGAAAGAACCTATTACGCCGCAGAACTCATAATTTGCTCTCCAACAAAGCCCCTGCCGACTCCTTGTGTCAAGGATGCCTTTCCTTTGCACGCCACCTCTAATTGCGTTTACGAATTCATGTGCACTTGTGGATGCAAGTACATAGGGCGTACGCAAAGACAACTGGCAACCAGAGCCAAGGAACATCTACCTAGCTGGTTATTCAAGCAAGAAAACCGTTCGCCTGGTTCCTCTATCACTAAACACCTATTGGACACGGGTCATTCGGTAGATCCTATAACTTCTTTCCGAGTTCTTATTCGAGCACGAACATCTCGAATCTTGTGTTACCTGGAAGCTGCTTATATTAGACGCTTTAAACCGGACCTCTGCAAACAGTTGGAGCACGTGGTTAACCTTGCCTTACCTTGGTAACCACAAGCCCCAGATCTTGCACATTCCACAGCCCAATATTCCCCACAACTCAACTTTCCTGTTTTTTTTCCTCCAATTTTTTTTAACCTTCTTTCTCTATCTGAAAAGGACCTATGACCTTTCTGTATATTTTCAATTTCGGGTTTTTCTCATTCGTGAACCTTAGTGCAACGAGGGGTTGTAACTGAGGAGCTCTCCCGAAATTTATGGTACCAATAAATCTTACAGCTATAACCATTTTCAAGTCCTCTCCGGGAACAGCATGTTTCATAGGTGCACTTGTAGGCCGACCCAAACCTGTCTGCTCAATTACCTCCCAAACTGATTCATAGGAAAGCTGCTTTGTAGACGCTGTGATGAGCACCACGCTCGCATACGTTGGAGCCGGCCCGCTCACAGCCGGACGCGCACTCGTCCGACAGTCAACTTCCTCCTACCCAGTCTCCACTACGTCTGCGCGGAATAAACTATTGCTTCTACCTGGCGTCTCACTTCTTCCCCTCTCACACGGAACCGGGCCTGATGATCGTGTAGCGGTGCTGCAGCCCACCGCCTCCAAACGCGAGATGGCGCCGACGTGGTCTCGTGGCGGGGACAGCCTTGGCCGCCCAGTCCCTCGCCCCAGCGCGAGGGCGTGACCTTTACCCTGGGGTGCACACACACGCACGTCCTGTATCGCTCTGGGCCAATAAGCGTCCTCAAATCATCTGCAGCCCTTGTAACAACTACTGCGGCCTAGCCCCATTTGGGATGCGGCTAATTTCCTAGATGGTCGTGCTTTCCAAGTCAAACTTCTTCTTCTATCTATTCTTCTTTCCTCTGTGTACACAATAGACTATTCCTACTATTCTGGCCCCCACCGACTTCTCCTCTCCTACGGAACCGGACCTGGAAGATTGTAGGCGTTAGGGTTAACCGTCTTAGCCTTAAATCCTATAACTGCTGACCCCGATGTGATCTGAACACGCAACCTTCTGATCTGGCGTCAGAAGCGCTACCGTTGCCTTAACTCCTATAATCGCAACGGGAAGGGCTTTCCCTATTAACTTACCCCACTGCGATAGGTTTATAGGTAATGATAAAGCCAATCGATGCTCCGATCCCACGCTAAGAACACCTTAATATAAGACGAGTCCAAGACCCTGAATATGAAGAAATCGACTATGTACCCCGTGTAGTGCAAACCAACAACCGGAGCAAGATGTCCGTTATTGATTCGAAATGCAGACCAGTTAAGGTGTAGCGGGTAACATTTGTACACCAAATTGAAAAAAGGTGATGAATATAAGTTATAGAAATGCGTAACAACTAGAATTATTCTAGAAAGTTGTGCACAAATGAAGGTACGACGAAGTTGTAAATAAATGCGGATATGGAAAATATGGTTAATTTTTACACAGCCCAGTTATTTGATCATTTTCAGGCTCAAAATTCAAGTAGTTTACATGGTTCCAAGACTAACTTCGGACTTACTTCCAAAACCTTACTCACGTAACGAATTCCAATATACCTGGAAAATTTGAAATAACAATCGTAAGCAGGTTTAACCACGTATGTGTTATACCTAACCTTATATTCGGGCAAGTGTCGTCAAATATTTTAAATGATCGTTTTTGATTTCGTATATCCACTTATGCCCCAGACATGGTCATCGTAGATAGTTGGAGATATTATGAAAAGAACCTTAGCATGCATCGCCGCAGGAATTAATTTGAAATTACCTTCAAGGCTATTCTGTTTTCGAGCCTGAATTTGAAAGCCCTTCCATTCTGAAGGGGTATTTTGCGGGTCGGTCTAGGCCTCTATAGAATTGATCTTCTTGATTTGAACGTACATACATAAAGACTGGCATGCAGATGGGCGCTGAAGATATACATAGCATTCAAACGTCGATGGTTAAATCAGGACATAATCTTATTTTTAATCATCACTTCTTAGAAGACACAAGTTCCTGCAAAAATTAATTCCAAAGAGGCCGGTTTATCTATTTGTCTCCTATGAATTTATTTAAGTCATACAAGGGAAATCAAGGATGATCACAAGAAACCACTTGGAATTCCATGGATGACTCCCGGGAATCGATTTTCCCTGACACTGTGTATGCCCACCGGTAGTGTCGGACACAATGCGCGCGTCAAGTGACGGATAAGGTCACGGACGCACATTCATCCGCCCCTTTGTTGAGACTGACCGGCCTTCACTCCCTGGCCAGTAGGTTCACCCATCTCTTCGATCTGACTGGCTACCCTTATGCCTCTTATGTTCAAGCCATGCCATAACGCCCTTTTTGTTACCATGACTCGTCACTTGAACCGTTCCCCGTCCTCAGTACGCGTCCTGCCTGCAGACAGCCTGCTGCTTTGCATGCATAACATTCTGCCTACAAACTGCCCTCTGATTTGAAGATATACCATTTGGTACGCCTATTTTATCAATGAACCATAAAACCACGACAATTTTGCATGAAACTTAAAGAGAACGCTCTTCCTACTTGTTTAACCGCCCTCCTCCTGCTCAGAGATTTACTGATTTAACTGAGGAACCTACGGAATTAGCTGGAATGCTGTCTCACAGAACCGTCCTTGCAACTCCTGATGTCTACTCATGGCCTTGTCATGGAGCAACGTAGAGTGAGCTGAAAGCTTAATCACCGTAGTATCATACAATTACTGTTGACCATAGTCAATTAGGTGGCTTTAAAGTCTTTGACATGAATAGGCGTCCAAAACACAGATGCCTTGCCGGCCAAAAATCTGGTTAAGTATAGAGATAGGAACCTGCTTTCGCTAATTAACTCACATCATCCCGTCTACCTCTGCATGCTGGCTACAATCAAATCACGCGGAATACTTTAAAGTTTTTTGTACTTGTTCATGATGTACCTCCGCCAATACACTGAGGTTAAATCTTTTACTGCTTAGGTTTCTTCAGGGAGCCAGTGTGGGAACTTGCCACACTGACTCTGCTTTCACCCTGCCAAAGCTTACACCCGTGATAAGTCATCTACTCCGCGTATTATCGACCCGCTGGCGCCTACACTCATCGACAATCGATAACTCCGCCTCGTCTAATTGGCGACAGATGTTTGATTACACTTCCACGGCCCGTTAGGCAAGGCTTGGCTACAGCGAACGCACAACCTCGCCGAAACATCTGGCGTGCACACGCAGCTGGCAGTTGCCTCTGTTCTGTCTTTTTTTGTGCAGTAAATTTCTGTTCACCAACACTGTCTTACCTGCCTTTATTTGGGGAAGCCTTCTGTGGTCGACGCGATAACTGGTGACATTGGACCTCCCGACGAGCACGCTCTTCTTCCAAATCTCCGAATAAGACAGGTGCTGACTATTTACAGTACACGCCTTCTCCTTGCGTTCATCTACATCGGCCTCCATTATGAAAACTCTCGTGACGCTTTCAGATTTCTGGCAAGATGCGCCTGAACTCTACTTCCAGTGCATTGAAGCCTCCTTCCACTACGTGAAGATCATGAAGGAAACTGACAAGTTTTACAAGTTGGTTGAGGCTTTTCCGCCCACCATCTTAGCTCAGGTGCAGACCTTGTTGAGCGAACCTCCAAAAGAGGAGCCCTATACAACATTGAAGTCGAAAATTTTGCAATTAACTGCCGTCTCTGACCGCCAGCGCTATCATTCTCTGGTCAGTGAAGAACCATTAGGCGATCGCAAGCCATCCGAACTCCTCAATCGGATGCACTCCCTTCTCGGTGACATGAAAATTGACGAGAAGTTCTTTTAAGGGATGTTTTTTGAGCGGCTGCCCGTTTCCATCCAGACCATACTTGCTGCTGGCTCGGATGACATGGACGCTTCAACGCTAGCTTAGAGGGCAAATCAGATGATCGGAGTGCAACGCTTCTCTACCAAAACAGTGGCTCAATTTTCACAGCCAGTAACTGACGTCAGCTCTGAACTACCTGAGCTCAAAGCACAGGTTGCTCAACCCTCGGCGACCATTGCGAACATGCAGTTACGCAACTCAAACGGCCCAACCCAGCGTTTCGGCAGCCGAAGTCGACGTCATCTCACCGACCGCAACCGGCGTCGTTCCCCTTCTCCTCCGAGAACCGCCGACTTATGTTGGTATCATCTTACTTTTGATGACAAGGCTCGACGTTGTGCCCCATCCTGTTCCTTCAGGTTCTCACAGGGAAACGCTTTGGCTGGAGAGTAAATGCGGCCGAGCTCTCTGGCAACTCGACCGGTCACACTTTTTACGTTTGTGACAGCCGTACCGGCAGATGTTTCCTTGTCGACACTGGTGCTCAACTGAGTGTCATCCCGCCCTCAGCAGCCGACCGTCGTTGGCGTGGTTCTTCAACAATACGTCGCAGGACAGTCTCAACCCTTAGCTTTCTTTCCAAGAAGCTAACGCCTGCTGAATCGCGTTATAGCACGTTTGGACGGGGGCTTCTAGCTGTCTACCTGGCCGTGAAACACTTCCGGCGCTTCCTCGAGGGCAGAGATTTCACCATCTTCTGGGATCATAAGCCCCTCTCCTACGCCTTGACGTCACACTCCGATAAGCTTAACCTCCGAGAGTTTCACCACCTGGACTGCATTTCACAGTTCACCTCAGACATCCGCCACATCGGTGGCTCACGCAATGAGGTGGCTGACGCACTGTCCAGGCCCTCTCTTGCTCATTTGCAAATCACTCCCGGGATTGACTTGACTGCAATGGCTGCCGAACAACGCCGTGTTGGTCCACCCTGTGACGAGGACGTTTCCGGACTCCAACTCCAGGATCTGCCACTGACTACTGGCAACGGCACCACCTTATGTGACGCATTCGCCCCCTCTCTCCGTCCATTTGTGTCGCCATCCCTTCGCCGCACAGTTTTCTCCTCCCTTCCCAATCTTTCTCACCCTGGGAGCCAAGCAACCGACAAGTTGGTTTCTGACCGCTTCGTCTGGCCTGGGATGCACAAGGATATCAAAGCATGGGATTGCGCTTGCCTGAGCTGTCAACGAAGTAAGGTCCACAGGCACAACAAGGCACCCATTGGTACCTTCCCCGGCCCTGGTGCACGGTTCAGTCACGTCCACCTGGACATTGTCGGCCTCCTGCCTCCGTCCAATGGCTGTTTCTACCTCCTCACCTGCGTGGATCGTTTCACCCGCTGGCCGGAGGCCATTCCTCTGCCCAATTTCGAGGCTCCAACGGTGGTTAAGGCGTTTCTCAGTCGTTGGGTTGCCATCTTCGGCGCTCCCTCCACCATCACGACTGATCGCGGTGCTCAGTTCGAATCTCATCTCTTCCAGATTATTCTCTCCTTTTTAGGCTGTACCTGCATCCGCACTACAGCCTATCATCCGGCTGCCAACGGGATGGTCGAGCGGTTTCATCGCCAGTCGAAGGCCTCCCTACGTGCCGCAGCCGATCCAGAGAACTGGACGGACCACCTCCTCCTGGTCCTTTTTGGCATCCGCTCCGCCCTCAAATCGGACTCTGGCTGCTCTGCCGCTGAACTGGTGTTCGGCGCCCCTGTCCGACTTCCCGGTGAGCTGATCTCGCCATCTCCTTCAGGTGCGGTCGAGGATCCTGCCAACCTCCTGCATCGCCTCCGGCAGTTCCTGCGGACGCTATCCCTGGCTCCGACCAGCCCCTCTGTCTCCGAGTCTTATTTCGAGAAAGCCTTGTCGACCTGCTCTCACGTCTTTCTACGATGTGATCGAGTACGGCGGCTCTTGGAGCCACCCTACGAGGGACCCTTTCGTGTCATCTCGCGAGGGACGAAAACCTACCGCATCCAGCGTGGTACGCGCGAGGAGGTCATGAGCGTTGACCGGCTCAAGGCTGCTGTCCCAGACACTTCGCTGGACGAGCACTCTGTGGTTCTGCCCCCTCTTTCACTTCCTCCCCAGCCCACTATTCCACAATCCCGCATTTTACCTCTTCCCTCCTGTCCGCAATCCCAACCTGCCCCTGCCTACAACTCTAACTCTTCTGCCACTACCTCAATACCCACACTTCTGCCACTACCTCAATACCCACACTTCTGCCCCTTCCCACACCAACTTCTCTCCTCAGGCTCCTGTATATATTACCCGTAGTGGACGCCACGTTCATTTCCCTGATCGTTTTGTTGCCCATATTTTTTTAGGTCTGCATCCTGCCTTCGGGGTCGATACCCGCCGCCTTCGGTCTTGCCGGGGGGTACTGTGGGAACTTGCCGCACTGACTCTGCTTTCGCCCTGCCAGAGCTTACACCCGAGATTAGTCATCTACTCCGCGTATTATCGACCCGCTGGCGCCTACACTCATCGACAATCGATAACTCCGCCTCGTCTAATTGGCGACAGATGTTTGATTACTCTTCCACGGCCCGGCAGGCAAGGATTGGCTGCAGCGAACGTACAACTTCGCGGAAACATCTGGCGTGCACATGCAGCTGGCAGTTGCCTCTGTACTGTCTACTTTTGTGCAGTAAATTTCTGTTCACCAACACTGTCTTACCTGCCTTGATTTGGGGAAGCCTTCTGTGGTCGACGCGATAACTCGCGACACCAGCATTGTTAACTAGTCAGTATACATGCAGCTGTACCTGTACAGAAGTGAACATGCTTTCAAACGGCTTGGAAGCAGTCGCAAATGTTAACCAAACCGGTATAAACAGGAAAATATACAATGCCCCCTCGCACTGCTCTCTGGGAACACAGCCGCATAGCAGATTACTAAAGGAAAATGACAAAGTTCCCGAGTAATTTTTATGACTTTCCTCGGAACTCATTGAGAAGAGATAACGTTATAAAATACGGTTTCACTGAAGGTATGTTTGTGTCAAAGTTGCCCTGAAAGCTGTAACTTAGACTTCTTAGTGACATTTGATGTGTGCAAGTGACTGTTATAAGGGTAATATCTTTGGGTTCGGTTTTAATAAAAAAATGAAGTATTGTCATACGAAAGCCGACTTATCCAGACCAAGGTTCTAAGGCTAAAAGAAATATCGAGGTATTCTCTCCTGCTAAAAAATATGCCAGTGACATCGTTTTCTCGTGATTTGAGGGTATGCCACCACAATTGACAGAATTAGGACTGGTAGATGATGGAGTGTCTCATTCCGGGACACAGTTACTTGGGAATCAAGCCTCCAGTGTCCATAGACAGCGATGGTGTATCGCAGTGGTTTAAGTTAAAAGGGAAAACCCTTGCCACTGTAATTTTCAGGTCTGGTGGCAATCATCACTGCATCTACAAAGCGGCCTTTGTGTGAGCCAGCCTTGCCAAACAGATTGGGGTCGGCCTATCTGTGCGCACATGCTAGTATCTGCGACAGGCGAGAGGCTGAGTTTTAGGGCATTTTGTGGGACCTGTTATTGGCTGTTCTAGGGGCAGACCGAAACCGTAATCAAGTGACCTCATGCGTGGCGTGGCAGGAGGGGGGGGGGTGGAAGACGATACAGGGTCACTACATGTGGGCTGGCTGACGATGAAAAACAGATAAAAATGGGCTACACTGAAATTTCTGGACTTTGTTAGTAATACTCATCGAGCGACCTATCGTAATAAACGCAGGTCAACTTGTGACTTCGTACAACCTCTTCCTTGGGCAGACTTTCCTTTAAACAGAAAGAGAATAATTTCGGCGCACACTGACAAGGACTTTTATGTTTCTGCAGGTCAGGTGAGGTCATGCGGAAAGCAACGCCCGGCTTTCTATAGAATGGGGACGTCTTCGGCAGCAAAAGACTTTCCACTTTAAAACTGCATCACTTTGGTCCATAAAATGAGGTAAGTTGCCAACCACAACGGCAGCTTTTAAGTGCAGGCATGCAGGCAACAGATTGACAAACATTTCTGTTGTGTCATTCGACTGGGCGTTGAGAATTAATGTGGTATTTAATAGTACAGGAGGTCCTGGGTGAGTCATTCTGAAGAAATTTAAACAAGAGCTGGTTTACTGCGCAGAACAGGCTGTTTAAGCATGGAACAGCACCTAGAAATAAGTAACCAGAAAGAAGCATACCCCACCAGCAAGAAAAATAACGAGTTCATTGTAGGGCTTTCCAAACGGCGAGAAAGAGAGAGAAAGAGAGGCTGAGTAAATTGTACTATAGTGGATATCTCGAAAATTACCAAATCGAGAGGCAGAGAGGTGAGGCGAGAGAGTGTACGAGCAGGTTAGCTGGCCATGGCACAAGGCGTTCTTTTCAGTCAAGTGACAGCTGTTTAGGTTTTTAAGCCCGGCGCAGGGTGCATTCTCGCGTCTGAGTTCTGCTTGACTGCAGCCAATCAGGGAAAGTTGCAATATCAATTGGCGTTGAGTTTTCAGTACGCTAGTGCCACGTCATGCGCGGCCTCAGCAGCGAATTGACAAAGGAGTGTAGGTGACATGAAAAAGCGGTCGTTTTGGCAACCAAATAGTCTACTTGCCATATTACCTTCAGCTAGACAGGAGGTGGCGTGCAGTTACGCCGAAGACATTGTTCCCATGCACTAAAACAAGAATAGCGAAACGATGAGGATATATAGTCCACTGCGTGTGGGGGAGGTAGAGAGGGAGGCAGTTATGCATTTGATGCACCGGGAGAGTTGGCGACTGCAGCTGAGGGTGGTAAAGATGAAGGACCAGGTAGACAGACAGAAGCTAGGGAGGGAAGAGATTCAAGATGTAGGGAATGAAGGTGCTTATCGAGGTGTGTTAAAGTTCAGAGGTTTAACCCTAGCGGCTATGATCTTCTAGGCCCAGTTACTTAGGAGATGAGAGATGGAAGTCTTGGGAAGGCCAGAGTGTTAGGAATAATATATTGTGTGCAGAAGAGTTAGGAGGAAGTTGCCACTCAGTCTGGCATGGCGTTCGACCGTGAGGGCCGTGTGAGAGCGCGGCGTCATTGCGTCTGCCCCGCTCTGGACGGAATCCCAAGTGTTATTTAGTGTGGGAATCGTGACAACGGGCCAAAGCGGACTTTGTGTGAGTCAGCTTTAGGACGCTGATTGGCCCGACCTGTTTCGAGTGCGCGTATGCGCCCCAGTCCTCCGAGGGCATATGTTGCTCGTCGCATGCGGACATGGGCCATTGGTCTAGGCCGAGCGCGACTGAACGACCGAGATTGTCACTATGCGGCCTCGTCTCGCGCTAGGAGGAGGTGGAAGGTAGAACCGCTACAGGCTCGTCCGTAGGCGTATAAGAACTGTATCTTTGAGCTGGTTCATGCGCACAACCCCCATGCGAGTTCACTGTTTGATCTGGAAAGTCTCTGTTCCTCGGAAGGGCCGTCATAGGAGGGTCCCAATGCTGCAAGAAATCCACACGGGAAGTAGACTTATCGCAGGGGGTTAAGTGAGTCTAACCGTGCAACTGCGATCTTCAGACCATGGTTACTTAATGCTGAGGAGAGAAGTCTTTAAAGGCCAGAGTAGATGGAAGAGTTTATTGTGCACACAACGGAAGAGGAGAATAGATGAGAGTAAGTTGACTTGGGAGAGATACGTCCGATCAGTAGATTGACCGGGTCCCAAGTGAGGTCTTAGAGTAGTCGGGCCAGCGGACAGATAGAGGGAGATCTTTAATTGGGTAGGTCGGCCTGGAGATTTTGGGCAGAGAGGCAACTTGCGTCGGGCACGCGTGCAAGCTCCTCATTCGTCGCCTCATAGATGCGAGGACTATGATTGGCTGATCGAGACGTCGAGAAAGCACATCGATGAGCGTTTGGGAAAGTGCACTTCGACGCGAGCTAGTCAGGCAGGCACGACCCGCTACAGACTTGGGAAAATAGGTCTCCGGTGGCCTGAGCGGAACTGGGAAGGTGCTCTGCATGTATTATCGCAGACGATGCAGGGAATTATGTGGATCCTCGAACGCACTGTAAGGAGCTGGCAAGAAGTCGGACGGTGGCCTCAAACACCAGTTCAGTGACGAATAAATCAAGGTGGGACTTGAGGGCGGATCGGATACCTAATAGGACCAAATCAAGAGGATCAGTTCCGTTTGCCGGATCGTCTGCGGTGCGTAGAGGGGTCTTCAGATGGTGGTGAGATCGCTTGACCATCTTGTTATAAACCGGGTGGTAGGTTATCGTACGGATGTGAGTGTTAGGGGTCAGACTGGCCGACTGCCAGCATAACCTTGCAGGCTGTCCTTAAAAGTCGCTCCTGTGGCCTACAGCAAATAGTGCGGACGGCCTCAAAGTCATAGGTCTTCGCTGGTGGCCGTCCCCAATCGCTGACCTTAAACCGGGATTGACGTTCTTTCGCACACACACGTGCGCACACGAAAGCGAGCCCACGCGCGTGCCCAACTGGTAGCAGTTTCTCAAGAGGCAGTTGAAAACGCGATCCCGCGACCACGTACCAGGGGACCCATACACGCAACCCCCCTCGGGTAAATCCAACACACCAGTCATGCGTTGAGAATAATTGGACGGGACGACGCCAAGGGCTATCACACCGATGGTTGATGATGAATTGTGTGTTCTAACCGGTTCTTGCGACAGCCGGATGTATAAGTGCGAAACGGTGGGACCGAGAAAGCACGGAAGGTTAAATGGCAGGCAACTGGCAAACCACGTTGTGCGGTGTTTTAGGGTAGCCAACACTGGGATGGATGAGGCCAGGGCATCTGGCAAGAAGCTTCCGAAATGGACTCTCTTGGTCAGGCACCAGGATGGGAAGCTTCAGGCATAACAGAGGAAGGAATACCCTGGATGGTGTGACTGGTGGCTTAGTCGCGTAGATGGGACTGTAGTGACCACAATCCGCGCGCAACGCTTGCCTCTCTCAGTTGCCAGTAGGTGCGCACATGTAGGCCTATCCTGGTCCGGTCTGATCAATAACCTTCAAGGCTGACTCATACAGGACCTCACTGGGACGACTGCCGCATTTATAGAAGTTAAGGCTACGACGGTTATGGCCTTAACACCGACAATCTTCCAGACCCTGGTTCCTTAGGAGAAGTCTTGGGAAGGCCAGAGTAGAAGGAAGAGTTTATTGTGTACACAGGACGGAGAATACATGGAAAGAGTGTTGACTCGCGGATGCCCGCAGTCCGGCTGCTAGGGCGTCAATTCCGGAGTGACTAAAGCATCAGGAACCGCCGGCGGTTGCTTTTTTCTGGGGGCCAATTGGGCTGCTGATGTCTAGACTAGCGCGTGCGCACGAACTTGAGGTTGGATAACGCTGGCTAGCCTGAGCGCGCCTTCTCGCTGAGGAGTGTGTGCGCGTCGGTCAAGGACAGTTAGCGCCTAGCCTAGCAGTGGGTGCGCAGGCAGGCTAAAGGCGCTATGCGTCAGCGATTGGTCTTGGGCTGCAAATGGCTGCAGCAAGGCCACAACAAGTGCTCCCCTCAAAGACCGGAGTCCATTGATGAAAGAAATGGAACGAAGGAAGGTTAGTAAACGATAGGGAAGGAGGTACGTACTGACGGCAGGGTTCGAACAGCTGGTGTTCGTGTGGGTGGCTTGCGAGAGCCAGTTTGAAGGGACGGTTGTGGCCTGCATGAGCTTCTGTGGCTGGCATGCGAGAGGCTGGGTAATGCCGCCAGTGCCGCTTGGGAGGAGGAAAGGTCATCTCGCGTCCGCGTGGGCAACTGGATCTGCGGTAGGAGGAAAGTTCTAGACTACGCGTGCATCGGCATCTTGTAGGAGATTAGTCATCTCGACTACGTAGGAGAGAGGTTGGTTGGCTGCTTTGAACTTCGACGGAAAATCAGTTTGCCATGTTTGTGTTCACAGAGAGGAGGAAAGGGCACCGTTGGTAGTAGAAGTAGAATGACAGTTTGGAAGGGAGGTCTGGGTATTGGCACTCAGAGCATGAAACTGCTCCGTGGGATGGGGAAGGAACCAGAGCCTGAGGTCCGTGGGCTGTGAGCAATTGAGCATCTCCCTCTTGCTTCACGACAGGGTGTCGGTTATAAAATTCTTCATTTCGGGGACAAATGAGATGACAAAGTAGAAATTCAGTTGAAGGCGAGGGAGGTCTGACGATGATTGAGCCCGGCCACATCAGAAGTTTAGTTGCGTGTTCATCTCACGATTGGGGTCACCAGTTATAGCAGTTAAGACTACGACGGTTATGGCCTTAACACCTACAATCTTCGAGGCCCGGTTCCTTAGGAGATAGGAGAAGTCTTGGGAAGGCCAGAGTAGAAGGAAGAGTTTATTGTGTACACAGGACGGAGAATAGATGGACAGTGTGTTGACTCACGGATGCCCGCAGTCTGGCCGATAGGGCGTCAATTCCGAAGTGTCTAGAGCATTAGGAACCGCCGGCGAATGCTTTGTCCTGGGGGCCAATGGGGCTGCTGATGTCTAGACTAGCGCGTGTGCACGACCTTGAGGTTGGCTAACGCTCGCTAGCCTGAGCGTGCGTTCTCGCTGAGGAGTATGTGCGCGTCGGTCAAGGACAGTTAGCGCCTAGCCTAGCAGTGGGCGCGCAGGCAGGCTAAAGGCGCCATGCGTCAGCGATTGGTCTTGGGCTGCAAATGACTGCGGCAAGGCCACTACACGTGTACTCGTCCAATTGTCAACTTCCTGCCACCTGTTCCCCACGACCTCTGTACAGAATAAACTATTCATTCCTTCCGCCTGGCGTCTCGCTTCTAACCTTCCCATAAGGAACCTTGTCTGAAGATTGCAGTGACGCGGGTTTACCTGTTAACTTAACCAACCGCGATAGGACTGTTCGCAGTCGACCAAGCGATCAAAAGCGACAAGGAAGTCTACATCAATAAGGGAAAATGGTACATCAGCAAAGACAAAGGCCCCAGGAAGAAAAAATCGAGGAGGGAAGATGGGGGGGGGTCAATATCGAGGGAAAGAGAAAAGGAATGGAAGGTTGCGATAAAGGTAGCCTTGACCGCAGGAATGAAAGAATTGGGATTAGAACGCTGTGGCCAGCTGTTTGAGAGAACAATGCCATTCAGCTGCTCGTCAGACAGGAAACGTCATTGCAAACGTAAAGGTACGGCTGGTGGGTTGGGCAGACCTTCGGACTGGCCATCTTCACTCCTCTGCTCTGCTGGAAAGAGATGCCGTAGCGAGTTTAAGCGGTAAAAGTATAAGCAACTGGCACCTGTATTGAGGCGAGATGGATGATTACGCTGGGCATTTCAGGTAGATGACCTCAGCCGGCTTCAGGATGAAGGTGAAGTAGCCAGTTTCTCAAACATCATGTGCAGGAGAAGTAACGCATAAGAAACTGGGGAATTTGAGAGCGTGGCAAGGGAAGGTTTGAAAAAGCCATGCATCTCCATCAGCCGTTTGGGCGTCTGAGTAAGTTTGGTGACCAAAAGAGAGGCAGCAACGGATACTTAAATCTGCAATTAAAAGTCCCCTCCTTAGGATCATAATTCCGTGTACCAACAAATAATAATATGTTTATTATGCCAGTTTACAGGCAATTGTAAAGAGTTGGTAATGCAACTCTTGGGCGCCTTCCAACACCTCGAAGACCGGAAAAAACCTTAAAAAAACTGCCTATTTTGCAGCCAGTATTGGTTTTGATTCAGGTTTTGTGTTTTGTCAATACTGGGCGAGATAGGGAGTTTGTTTCAAGTGAAAAAAATCTGCTTTCAAAGGTATGATACAAACGGAATAAATGTACAGTTGTAAGCTGAGTTGACTCATCAGCAGGAGAACTGTTTCATATCGTTTAAGGACATTAGTTCCAGACGGAGAGGGTTGGCACAAGAACACAGTGTTCTCAGTCTTCCTTCAATGGTTGTCGGCAAAAGTTGCGCGCTATCGGCTGAAGGGTTAGCAGACTGCGGGCTGCTGCTTCAGCAGCATTATCTTCAGCATGAAGCCTGGCGGGGTTCAAAGTCCACGGACGCCATCAGAGTGAAAGAGGGATTCCACCGAGTCAGCACCCAAAATTCGTGAAAGTTGTCGTGAATGTAGAAAACTAGTTATAGCTCTCTTAAACATAGGGTAGCTTTGCTGGGTTTTAATACTTTTGGGCAACTTATTCCAGATTGATATGGCGTTTACTGAAAAGAATTGCCGGTACATAACTGTACGTGCCATAGGAAGAAATGAAAATACGTCTCGATGACTGGCGCGTCGAGAGTGCTCAAGCTGCCTTATTGTACGAATAAGATTAAAGGTTTGACCATTAAAAAGTTTAAACAGTAAAAAAAGACCCTTCTGCAATCGACGAAGCCACAGGGGATCCAGCTTTATAAGTTTGCACCTTTGTTGGTAGGTTAAGTTACGGTGTTCTGTAGTGAAAACTCTTCTAGTGAAGAAGTGCTGCACCGATTTTATTTTCTTCCGTTCACTTGTGCGCAGAAGACTGAATAAGGGCGAGCAGCATTCAAGACTAGGTCTCACGTACATATTATAAAGGCTAGTTCTTACCTTGACAGTCTTAAAATTTCTAAGGATAAATCCGGTGGTTTGGCGTGCTTTTGAGACTATCAGGGCACAGTGCTCTGAAAAATTGAGACTATTTGACTAGGATATGCCCAAATCCTGGATAGCACCTGGGACATTTAGTTCGTGGCCATCAATGCTTAATTCCGGTTGATGATCGTCGCAAACAACCATAACGGAACATTTGTGCCATGGAAGGGTGAGGCGCCATGTTCAGCACCACTGGCCGAAGGCCTGAAGATCCTTTTTTATCAGCTCGAGCACGATGTTGCGATCTGCCGGTTTAGCTCGATAAGCGAATTTTAAATCATCAGCGTACATGAAGGGTCTGCCATACTGAAAACAATCTGAAACGTCGTTGACAAACAGGCAAAATAGGAGCGGACCCAGTACACTACCCTGTATAACTCCACTCCTCACATGCGTGGGGTTGGAGATAACATTGGAAATTTTTACTCGTTGTGTGCGAGCATCCAAATAGGAAGATATGAAGTTCAGAGGCTTGCTAACTATGCCGAAGGAGGCCATGTTCAGAAGGAGGAGGTTATGATCGACCCGATCAAAGGCCCTAGTAAAATCAAAATCGACGCTATAAGTGGCCAAACCGCTGTCTCTAGATTGCAGGACATAATCAAAGAAAGAGAGCTGACAGGTGTCACAAGATCGTTTCTCGAGAAAGCCCTGTTGAGCTGTATTGAGCAAATTGTTCTCTGTCAAGTGACACATCATCTTTTCTTTGATCAAGGTCTCCAAGATCTTCGAGGCTGCGGGAAGTGTATTTACTGGCCTAAAGTTGTCGAATCACGTCGATCGGCCATGCTAGCGAATAGGCATTATGTGCGATTCCTTCCACAACGAAGGAAAGGTTTCGCTCTCAAGAGCAAGATTAAATACCTTACAAAGAATAGACGGAAAGATATCATTCGCTTCAGCTTTTAGAAGGCTAACTGGGACGCCATCTGGTCCTGGACTATAAGATTGACGATAACGACGAATGGCTACAGTCACGTCCCAGAGGGTCAAACTTATGGTTTCGAGTACGGCACCCGTCCAAGCCCGGATAGCCGGAGGTGCAGCGAACGAGCTTTTACAAAACAATTTGGATAGGAACGCATTGAAGCTATCGGCGGTCAACTTAGCGTCAGCTATGGCATTTCCTAAAGCGTCTTGAAGATCTGGCGGCGATTTGAATTCAGTTTTAAGAATTTTATCGTCAACTATCACACCTATCAGCGACCTTTGAATACAATATGAGACAGTTATAGTTGGATGGCTCATAATTTATAAAGTAACACTTAAGTCCCTTTGATTTTGTCGTTACTAGTAGTCAGCAGCTGTCCGTGGTAAGGCCCTGTTCCTCGGTTTTAATAGTTCCCACCTGTTTAGCACCCCTTTCTAGCCCCAAATTTCGAATTGCTGGTTTTCGTTTTTTCGCTGCATTTACGTAATTAAGTAAACTAACGGTGAAAATTTATTCGTTTTACTTTTGCTACCCGAAAACAGCTATCTTCGGTTGAACAATTTTTGGGATTCTCCACGTCCATCTTCTGCGAAATTCTCTCTGATCTACATGCTATTGTTTCCATCCCGTTGTTTGTTATTCACTTTGACTGACCTTGAAACGATGTCGCGTTTTTATTGTGAAATTGTTCTTATTTACTCGTGGAGCGTTATCAAAAACGCGTTGTTTCTTTGTCTAGAGTCAGGCGTTATATTTGGCCGACCCTTTGTTATTGACTACGTGTATTCACTGTTGAAGATCGCTTATTGGTTATTCTTCACTATCTAGTGAATAGAACCGTACTATAGCAACTGTTGTTATCCTTGGGACTTTACATAGGCGTCAAGAATGGTTGGAATGGCCAATGCTGGCGTAGCAATAATTATCAATCAGCATAAATGCCTTGCGTAATTAGGCCTCGGAACAGGACGGTGAGCCCATGGCTCAAAAGCTACGATTTTGGACTACTACTCAAAGGACTGCATGCTCGAGCCTTAGGCAACACCGAAGTTAGAGTTGACTTGTCTTCCCCCTCTCTTCACATTCATACCAGTTGCCCATTGAAGCAAAGAGGCGAGTTGCAGGAAGAAGTCCAGATGAGTGAGATTTGATGGCTGGGATAGGACGGTTATTTGCCTGCCGTTTTAGATTCCTACTGATACTTATCATTAGAGACAGTCGCAAACAAGTTATGATGGAGGCAAAGATGTCAGGTATTGCATACACCAAGGAAACAACAGATTATTATATCGAGTTGGCTTAAGGCTAATAAGGTTTAACCCTTATGGCTGCGATCTTACAGGCCCGGTTCCTTAGGAGAGGAGAGAGGAGTCTTGGGAAGGCCAAAGTGGTAGGAAGAGCATATTCTGTACAGAATAAATGGGAGGATAGGCAGAAGGAAACTGACTACCAGATGACCGCACAACCACAAGCCAGTGGACGGCATATGAAGGGAGGTCTGCTCGGCAGTCGTCACACGAGGTCTTGTGTGAGTCGGCCTGTGATTGGCTGCTGCAGATACCGGAAGCAGCAAGCCTTTCGACAGTGCACTTCGACGTCAGCTAGTCACAACAGGTATTCACAGGTGCACATCGTGTTGAGCTAGTCACAAACATTATTCAAGATACCAAAATAGTAAATTTGCTAATATGCAACCAGTAATTTACTATGGTGGGGAATTCTTGAAGGAGGGCATAAGATTGCATTTCGGAAAATTTGCCCAATTAGTAGTCCTGCATGGATTACAAAGAATTCCGTCACGTCAGTTGACGTGCTGGCTTTAAAACCCATATAAACCTCCTGATGACACAGGATTGAAAGAATATAAATATGTCCGAAGTTAAATGCGTATTTGCCGTCCGATTGAAGACTTTCTATTTATCTCTTAACTATTTCCTCTTTTTTAAATAAAACCAAGAGCTATGTAGCATGTTTCTGGAGGATGTGATAATCACTATGTGTACGCTATTGTTGTGCTTGGTTGGAGCACCGAATATTTACGAGTCTCGTGGAAGCGGCATTCACTGATCTAGCCTAATCGTACGATAAAATACAGGCACGTTTGTTTGTCTTGGAACACTAGTCACAGCCAACAGCACTTTAGTGCTTGCCCCAAAGCGCGGTAAAGCAATACCAAGAGCAGCAATCTGCAGAAAAAATGTCTATTTAGTTGACTAATCCGGTGTGATTTATCGGATTTCCTGCCGCGACTGTCCCTGCAGATATTAAGGTCCGACGGTAGGAAGGCTCAGCTCACGACCAAGCGACCATAAACGAGTGGTTAGGACGGCTGGCCTGCTATTCCAAGTCATTGACCACACCCTGGAGTAAAACAACAAATTTGGCCTAGCAAGCCTAGCTAGCGAGACGCGGCGAGAACTGCCAGAGGCTTGGGACCCAGCCTACAATTCGGAAAACCAACACATCCAATTCCTCTCTTGCATATGGCAGGCTGCGCGTGCATTGCCAAATGGCACAGTTCCAGTTTTAGCCAAGGGAGTTTTCGTCCGACGCCCTCGAATTTGTTACTTTTGCCTCACTGCCCTTGTTGTTGGACAGGGCCCAAGACCCAGAAGAAAGCAATGACTGTTTCGGTAGTCACATGCTCCTTCACGGCTAAAATGTTCCAAATACTGCATTTGCTGAACCAACTTAGCTAATTTTACATTAGTCCCTATCTGTGTATAAGATCATTATCAGGCTTTCTAACCGAATGGTCTGTCTGGCTTATCTCTACCCGTCTAGCGTGTCAGTAATAAAATCAGTCGGAATTGCTTGAGTGCCCTCCCCCCTCCTCCGACAGGAAACGGGGATAAAAAATGCCCCTCCACCAACGTAATACAGAAAGCACTACGCCAGATTCCAGCGAGTAAAAAGTTTCCGTATTCCAATTATAACAGTCAAAGCCTTGCTACTGCGATCTTCAGGCCCGGTTCTTTGTCGGAAGAGAAGAACTGGGACGCCAGGTGGAAGGATCAGTTTATTCTGTGAAGAAGTAGTGGAAAATAGGTAAGAGGAAGTTGACTGTCGAACGTGTGCACGTCCGACCGCTATAGAACCGGATCCGAAATGTGTCAGCACGGGAATCGTCAAAAGCGTCTAGAGTGGTCATGGTGTGAGTAAACATTGAAAGGTGATTGACGAGACAGATTGGGGAGACAGGTGTTGGTTTGCCCGCACGTACAAGCCACCGAGAGAGGTTGAACGTTGACACAGTGTGCGGAAACTGTGCTTGGCTGTCCTACAGGCGACCGAGACCGCCACCACATGACCTTACGTGTAGCGTGACGCGGGAGGAGGAAGGCGTTACACACTAATGCAAAACCAAATCTCAACCGCAAACCTAATCTTAATCCTATCCCTACCCCTACCCCTACCCGTCGCCCCAACTATAACTGTTTTTTACGGCTGAACGAATTTGAAATTCTCCATGTCCGTTCTCGAGCGAAAATTATGTCTGACCTACATATGACATTTTCTCTCTTAAGAAGGCTGTCCTGCTTTCTCTGCGCCACGCGCCCATGCCCCTTTCTATCTCAAATGTTGGCCGCTCTCCCGTGTTTACCCTTTTCATTCGATTGAACATGACTGAATACTACCCCCCAGCCGCACGGTTCAGCCCACCAGACGCAATTGTTTCGACTCCCGGAAATGAAATCCCGTGAAGAGCAAGCTGCCAGGCCCCAGCTTCACTTCTTGCTCCAGTTGCCGCGGCTACTCCGAGAACCACTCATCCAGTCACCCCTCACCGTTGACATTTTCACCCTGCCTCTGTTCACGAACCCTCTCCCTTTCCGCACTGGTGGTTCCAGACAGATATTGATGTCACACGATTTGCCTCCTGAAACCCTATAAAAACAGAGCCACATCCCCTCTCCAACATACACACACACACACACGACAGTTCCCCCGTCGATTTCGACGATGGGCACCACGTGCTCCAACCAGACGCAGCAAACGCTGAAGCTAGCCGCAACAGACACAGAGGCGAGCTGGGCAAGCAACACGAAAGCGGCGAAAGCAAGCAGGAGCAACGCAGAGAACTCGTGCGAGAGAAAACAGGAGTTTAGGCAGACTTGCGCAGAATCTACCCACTCGCTCGCCACTCCCACCTCCGTTTCCGGTGTAAAGACAAAGTCAATAAGACCGGGGATGAGGGAGGATGTAGATGGCTGACGCGATAAACACTCAGGACACGCACACTTGACGCAGCCATCTCGCTAGGTATGCTCCCGGTTGCGCGGGAGCGCCATAAAGGCCACATTAAGAGGGAGCCATTGCAGCCTGACTCTCAGTCCTCCCTCTCCTCCCACACGCACACACAGACACACCCCTACAGAAGTAGCAGCAACGTAGGGGGTCCGAGTTTTCCCGTCAGTTGACAGACCCTCCAAGTCACGGCTTTTAGCGCACCGTGATAGATTCAGACGCATTCAGATTTATTATAGTGAGGAGATAAACGCGCCGAGGGTCGACCTCACTCTCTCCCCCACCGCCTGGTGACAGCATAGCTTTTCGGGCAACCGCAGTGGGGCCTGAAACCCAGTGGGAGCGCGAGCGCAGTCACCAACAGGGAATCAGAAGTGAGAGAAAGTGCCAGCGCCTTCCAGGCCGCAGGGACCGTGGTTGGCTGAAGACTGGCATTGCATGTGCATACAGACCATTGGATCTCAGAAGGGTGAGAGCAGCCCTGCATGAAGCCTGGGCCAAAACCTTTCTGAGAGGGGTAACCAGTCAGTCACCGACTGAAAGGCATACCCATGCTCCGTTGTCAGTTGGCGTCCGTGTGCGAGGCTTTGTTATTTAACTTGTTTTTCCTTTGTATAGAGTCAGGCGATCTGGCCGACTCCTTTCGCTCTTGACTTTGTGTATCCATGGCTGAGGTTTTTTATTGTTTATCCTTTACTATTTTTGCTTAATTATATCGATCTGCCTAATGTTCGTTATCATTGGGTTTGACGTACGCGGGACTGCTAGATACGGAGTAATGGAAATCAAGAACGACAAGACAGACACACTAACTCAAACCCAAACCTTATCCCTTATCGTTATTTTTTCTTTGAATTTAACACAAAGCTATTTGCATTATGAACGCCTCCTATTCCCATGCCCTGCCATACAAACAAAGCTCGTCGAAAATACAAAATAATTCGTGCAGCCGACAGGGGTGACTGGGAGATCAGATATGAAGCATTTGGTGACTCGAGCTCGACTTTCAAACTCGTTTCGCAGCAAGCTCTTTTATAGTTCCAGCAGACCGCACTGGCGAGTGTTTTAATAAAGAATGGACATTAAATGTCCTATAGTCAGTGACTGATCTCACGAGGTGTTAACCAAAATTCGGAAGTGTGTTTTCGATTATTTAGAATTCAGTAGTGGGTTGGCAACAGTTAATTTGGTCGCCCGCCATAGATATCCCTAGCCCCTGGTCCTGTGGTTACTTCGAGTTTTATGACTTTTTTCTTAAATTTAAATTAGTTTAATTTTCAGTGCATTATTTAGTTTATTAATTTAATTTATTTCTTCGTTTAGCTGGAAACCACCAACGTTAGGTAAATATACTAAATTAACTGCTATCTACTAAACTTAATTAACTAACGTAAGCTAAATTAAACTAAAATTACTGAATTAAAAACTAAAATTAAGCGAAATAATGGACTAAAAATTAAACCAAACGAATACAGCTGGTCCCGTAGGACAGAAGTCTGTGACTAGGGTTATCTAATCTGGGCGACCAACTTAACTTTTATCAGTGGGTTTGTAGTATGTATTACGTGCAGCACAAGCCCACAAAATTGGCGGTTTTTGAGTGCACCTCTTTTCGGCCACCGGCAAATACCGCACTCGAAAACAAGCGAATTACTTAAGTGGCATGGATTTTTTTGTTGACTTTTATCATCCTTCCATTTTAAAGATATGTTATAGAAGACACACTTAAATATGAAGTGGATCCGACAAAGCAAAGGGAGAAAGGAATGGCTATTTCTGGCTTATTAGCCGTCATTAGCCAGTCATACCCAATCTCGAGGGTTGGCACCCCCGAGATTTGAACCCGGTACCTTCGGTCATTGTGTTCAATTAATTAAGTATATTTATCTAACGTTGGCGGTTTCCAGCTAAACTAAGAAATAAATTTAATATGTCCCTTCTCGTACCTATTTGATAGTCAGTCATGCCTTCTTAAACTGTTATACATTCGGTTTTAGAAGCGTCCCTAATTATGAGAGTTATTCAAGATCGTATCATGTCCATTCAAACACCACCAGAACGAGTGAGTCCGTAAGCGATTAGCGTTGTAGCTATTCGTTTATTAATGCCCATCATAAAGTATACAACATAATCCGCATTTATTGTACAGTTTTATGACCACTTTATATGTTTAATGGCATAGAGGACTGCATGTTTATTCCTCCACCGAAAGCAGATATCCTGTAGTCCGAAAACCCTTTACGCAAATGGGACGGAAAATTGGGCTCAAACTTATCTGGTAATCGGAAACCGGAAAACGTAATCCGCATTTATTGTACAATTTTATGACCACTTTATATGTTTAATGGCATGACTGCATGTTTATTACTCCATCGAAAGCAGAAATCCTGTAGACCGAAAACCCTTTACGCAAATGGGATGGAAAATCAGACTAAAATTTATTCAGGAATCGGAAAACGCTTTGAGACCAACAGGTAGTCTTCCTTCGAGTACATAATCTGAAGAAGACATTATTTGCTATCAAATAAGTACAAAAAAGACGGTTTTGATTACGCTTAACAATGTCTGCATTTATTTGGAAATAAAACATCAGTAAAAAAAATACATACCCCGTAAGTCTTCATTTTTTACCGTGGCGGATGGACACGGCAGTATGTTGGTTTTTGTATGTTCTTTTTTTCGACAGCCTCCCTGAAGCCGCATGTAGTAAAGAAGTTAACTCAAGTAGTATGCATTTTTTGCATCGATTTTTGAGTTTCATACACATTCAAACATATTCCATTAGGAACGCACGAAAATATCCTTTATTTTAGCCATTTGGTAGCACATCAGGTATTCTTCGAATTGTATACTCACGGGAGGGGTAGCATTAGTTTTAACAACAGTTGCCAATGCCAGAATAATTTTGAGACTGAGCCATCGCTGGATTTGCGTTCAATATTCGCCGTCCAAAAGCTGTGTACTTTCCACGCAAAAAAGATTATGCGCTCCCTGGGTGCCATAAAGGAGATGTCCTATAATTCATCAGGGGTATTAATCTGCTGACAGATACGATGTCACGTAAGTGAATATAGTACATTCTTAAAAATCTCATTCATCAAATCGTTTCTGGAAATCCGAGTGATGCTCCACCTTTGAGAAGAGAGTTGAAAAAAAAACGTTAATTTTCACACGAAAAAATCATTTGGCTCTTTTTTTAAATGCAAGATATTTGAATTTATACGGACATTGACAATCAGTGGAAAATTTCATACTGTGGTGCGACTTTTGAAGGCGGTCGAAATGCAATCCATCCCACTTAAGAGCTCCCTCCTTATAGAAAACGCGTTTGAAAATTTTGGTTAATACTTCAGGAGGCCGTTCAGTGACTGCATGTTTTTTGGATTAAAGCGTACATTTAAATTTAATGCAGCATTCCGAAGACTTTAGCGCTAGCTCGTCTAACGAGATTTCCATATATTTGGCTTTGAGCTCAGAAACGGGAGTTGTATGCTGTTAGCCTATCGCACTCCCAAATAAGTGTTGATTCTGCGCAAGTGTTATCTTATTACTGATAAGCTTACTAAATCTAAAGATCAAGCAAACTACATTAGGGGCAATCTGCAAATCACGATTATTTGCCAATGTCACAGAACCGGTTTGAGAGACACTTCAGTTACCAAGTAAATGACAGTGGCTAACTTGGGAGACATCTGAAAGGGATTTCAAGACTTGCACTGACTCTGTTAATGGCGTCATGCCAACCAACTACGCTAAATGGGTGCCATAAAGGAATAATTGCCGAGTTTTTCATAAATAGCGTGGTTATCTTCGGTTGAATACTTCGGAATTCTCCACGGCCATCTTCTGTGAAATTCGATTTGAACTACATGCCGTTGTTCCCTTCCCGCTTTTGGTGAATTCGTATCGGTAGACCTTGAAACGGCGTCGCGCTTATATTGTTAAAATGTTTGTGACGGACAGACAACGATGCTGTCTGGCCTCCTTGTTCAGTGCTCGCTGCCTCGACGTCATGCGACTTCGCTCTGCGCGCTTTCCGACTCGCTGACCTACAGACTCTTGGCCGACTTCCTCGCGCGCACACGCACGCTGCCAAATAGTCGCGGTCGCCAAAGAGCCACTTGAACACACCACTCCACGGCCTCTATGCGTGAAACCCCCTCGGACAATGCAACACACCAAAACAAACCCCTCAACTTCCTCTACAGTCACACCACAGGAGCTGCCGCTTCCCTCACTCAGGCACGCTCTATCGGGCTTGGCTGGACGCAGTCAACACTAGCCTTGGCTTCACCCTGCAAATGTGTGACGTTGCCCCATACGCGTTGTTTCCCTGTCTAGACTGAGGCGTTTGTGAGATACGACGTGGTCCAGCCAGATAATAGACGAAAGAACGTATTCCAACATGTATCAGCTAGTGAATAAGATAAGACGTTAAAGGCCAGATTAGTAGGAAGGATGTATTGTGTACATGAAGGAAAGGAGAGTAGATTGACTTGGGCGAGGCACGTCCGTGCAGTAGGTTGACCGGGTCCCAAGTGAGGTCTGAGAGTAGTCGGGCCAGAAGACAGAGAGAGCTTTCATTGCCTAGGTCGGCCTGTGATTGGTTGGACGACGTGTTGTTTGACACAGCTGTTGGACAACGTGGGTGGCCTGTGTCTCGCGCCAGTAAATCCGGCGATCTTAACGACCTTGAGATCTACACGGATTGAGGCCATGACCGGAAAGCCAGACATCGGGACATGCACCTGTTAGAGTGCAGGGTCGCTACATGTTGTATTTGGTAGACTTGATTTCGTAGACTACGTATATCTATTGTTAAGGTTAGTATATCACAAGCACCAAGCCCGAAAATCGTCACGTGACCGCTTTCATCTATCTGCTTCTGGACAGCCGATCAGAAGTGCGGTAGACTGCGCGGGACCCGGGGCCTGCCGCGCGTCGGGGCTCTAGACAACTATTAAGTTCCTGTACACACTAAGCAACTCTTACTGGCCTTACCCCTCTTTTTCCTGTACGAAACTGGGCATGATAATTGCAGTGCTCTGAGCAGACCTGCGGCTTAGACTTCTACAAGTATATGATTTATTCTTCACTGTTTATCTAATATTATTGCACTATGCCAATTGTTGTTATTGGATACTAAATCAAAAGATACTCTAGCAAGTAGGATTCATCATTTAAGATTCAATTTACTGCCCACCGTCAAGTTTTTATATTTTAGATAGCTTGTATGAAAAGTACTACACAGCGCTTCTATCTAAGCGCCGACTAGGAAATGGTTACACCCTGCACTATACCATACACCAGAACCATGCACCGTACCGAACCACTCAGCTCCGAAGCTGGTGGTTTTACATAACGGAATGTTCCGCCGGTTCTTGTTGACAGTTTCCATCCTAGTCTGAAAATGCAGAAACTTTCAAAACAAACTAATGAGCGAGAACGGTCGTAAGCGACCCAGGGGTTTGTTCTGATGCGGAAAGCATTTGACATTCAGCGAATTTATTCAACCCGGAGATTTTATGTGCAGGGCATATTGCCAACAAAATACCTGTTTACAAAGTTCATGTCACTTGAATTTCTACAATTTTCGATGCATTATTTTGGGAGTATATAGTCCGAGTCCTTCGCTCTAAAGTTAACCGGACTCGGACTCGAAGACCGCGTCCTTTGACTGGGATTGACTTTTCCCGGCTGCCTAATCTATAGAGCAACCCTAGCCAAGATGACCGAATAAGAAGGGAAGAAGTGGGACGCCCATTTGGAGGATAATGTAATGAAGAAATGCTGGCAGAGGTTGGCAGCGGACGAGGGCCCGGTGAGATCCGGCGTCCCAAAAGTGATTGGGGAATGTGTCACTGCGCCTTGACTGAGAGCGTGTCCTGCTCAGCCGTATCGCTAATTGGCCGGTCTGGGGTAGGCGTGATTGGTGCTCACATTCAATTATGCGGCAAGAGCAGTTTTGCATTAGGCGTCCGGATTAGGTTCACCACGGGCTTGCGTCAGTCTCTCTGTAAAGATGTGGCCTGGAACTTCATGTAAGAACTAGGCTCGTGTATGTTGTAATGCAATGAGCTCACATTGGCGACTCACACTGAAATGCCACTTAGTTGTCTGCTATCTTTTTTGTCATATACATATCCTATTTTTCAACATTATAGAATACATCACGTCTGCTTATGGAATAAGTAAATAAAAAGGACAACTAGATTAAGGAATTAAAATAACGCAAACATTTAGGTTGTCTCACAGAGGAGGCTTCGATAAGATGCAATGCAATTTATGTCTGTCGTGTGGGGTGTCCAGTTGTCCAATGTGGTGCCCAATGTGCAGGTCCTGGCGGGTCGAGCATCTTCCTCGTGC
Source organism: Ligula intestinalis (assembly GCA_036362985.1). NCBI lineage: Eukaryota > Metazoa > Platyhelminthes > Cestoda > Diphyllobothriidea > Diphyllobothriidae > Ligula > Ligula intestinalis. The sequence continues at coordinate 55,372 of JAYGXS010000083.1, forward strand.
GGGTGTTGGCTACGTCTAGCGTCCTTAGCTGGTACCAACATCTTACTTGTGACTACCCGGAGTTAGGCTCTTACTTGCGACCACCTCCCCCCCGGTAACCGTCTTGGTCGGCAGGCGAAACTAACTGAGGGTCTTCGGTGTGTGTCCTCCCCCACACTCGGTATGCCCCCGGGTAGCAGTAGTAACTATCCTAGTAGACGTAATAGGCGTAAGGTACATGGCTAGTTACTGTATTCCGTAGACACCATAACAACCTTCGAGACAGTTTTCCTATTACCACAACCACCGCAGTAATACTAGGACCTGCAGTAGCAGTGTCAGTAGTAGAATACTTTTCACGGTATTATTCCTTTACTATTAACAATACCAATAGTTGGTGCAGCATTGTATCATCATTAGCACTGCTAGTTTTCGTACTACAGTAGCCGCCAGTTATTAAGCCCACCTCGGGCCCAGACCAAATTGGGCTTAATAAGCGGCAGGCGCACTAACCGGAGAATCCTAGTTATTCATTAGCAAACGCAGGATAGGCACTACACACTACATACGTATGTGTCCTCAGCGCTGCGGTTCGGGTGCGTTAGCCTTTTGCGCGTTCGGCTTTCTCGTGTTGGGGATTTGTCCTACTGACCCATCATGTCTGCTGCCGTCCGAACAGCATGTCACAAAATTTAACTTGAAAAATGAAAACAATTCACACCCGGCATCTTGTTTTGCGTAAGACTGGCCAAAATAATGTAACCAGTTGCGCACGCACAGAGATGAGAATCTCACTCTATCCTGTTGGCAAACTGGACTTTGTAGCCGGCGACTGGGCTTATTAGCCGGCGGATTTTGCTATGTAGAATTTCGTCCCAAGCTGATTTGGGCTAAATACGCGGCTGAGCCTATTAACCATGGGCTTAATAACCAGCGAATACTGTACTAGTGTTTTTCCTGCTACTGGAGCTTTTTATCGATAGTTTTGTAGCGACCTTGTACTCTAACAGGTGCATGTCTCGATGTCTGGCTTTCCGGTGGTGGCCTCAATCCGTGTAGACCTCAAGGTCATTAAGCTTGCAGAACTTACTGGCGCGAGACGCAGGCCACCCACTAGCTTGTACATGTTGGGATACGTTCTCTCGTCTATTATCTGGCTGGACCACATCGTATCCCACATTGTTGACCCCGACGTTCACTCCACTTAACTCTACACTGTCGATTCAGACGCCTCTCTATTTCAATGGTGACCCGATTTTCTTCATTGCGCCTTCAATTCCGTGTACCTGCTAACAATTCCAACACTCACTCCTACCAACGTTCCGACTTACTGGTATACGTTGACAGGATGTTCTTCCCTCATACCTGCGTGCCGACTTACTGGTAAGGGTGACGGGATTATTCAAGGACATTCGTTTCTCCCACCAACGCGCCGACTTACTGGTTTTCGTTGACGAGCTACACTCTCCTCCTATCAACCTGCCGATTTACTGGCATACATGGTCGACATTACACGGCCGATGAACATCCTTTCATTATGTGGTAAACCCTTCTTGTTTACTTATATATCTACAACTTACCTAGATTACTATTTATACTCCATTTTTCTACACTGATCCTATTTGGTACGAATTTTTGAGACCGTTAGCAATTTGTACTCTACCCTTAACATACCCACATTTTCCTCCCATAAACATTTTTGAACTCCGTTCTCCGGTCATGGCCTCAATCCATGTAGACCTCAAGATCGTTAATCTCACAGGACCTACTGGCGCGAGACACAGGCCATCCACGTTGTCCATCAACTGTGTCAAACAACACGTCGTCCAACCAATCACAGGCCGACCTAGCCAATGAAAGCTCTGTCTTCTGGACTGACTAATCTCTGACCTCACTTGAGACCCGGTCAACCTACTGAGCTGACGTGTCTCTCCAAAGTCAATCTACTCTCATCTACTCTCCTTTCCTTTGTGTACACAATACATTCGTCCAACTAATCTGGCCTTTCACGCCTTATACTATCAACTAGCTAATATTCGTTGGGATACGTTAGATCGCCTATTATCAGGCCGGACCACATTGTATCCCGCAGATTTATTACTATCACTACACTGTTCCTGTAGCATCATATGAAGTACTAGTATCACTAATATTACTGCTATTACCATTAATATTAGCAATATTATTAATGGATGCAGTACTGCTATCAACTTTAACACAACTAGTTTTTCGTACGGGACTTATTATCACTAGCGTTACTACTATCAAGATCACTAGTATTATACTATTCCTGTAGCGCTAAATTAATGGCGCTATTGTCCTTCTCTATCTGCCTGACATTTTTGGTGTACCCCTGCGTTTAATTTTGTTTTTGCATTTATTTGCTGTAATATTGCCTCTATTATCACTTTTTGGATTATCTTGAACATCATTGTCATTATCATTCTTGTGTTATGGGTTCCCGCAGTCTTCCAATATCAGTATAAATAGTAATAACGCTGCCATTCCTAGTACTTTAAGTTAAGCAGACGTAGAAGGCTAGTTGCCTGGCGTACGTAGGCTTTCGATAAATTCTCCTCGGGCCAGTACATTTATATGGGAACAGGGTACATGTTAAAACGCGTTCGTCGTTTCATGA
>JAYGXS010000084.1:0-10292 GCA_036362985.1 Ligula intestinalis
TTTCCAATGTTCTTTTAGCTGACATTATAGTAAAGCACCACTTTAAAGCGGTCAAGCAATTTGCTAATCGCATCCTTAGTGCGGTTTCTCACCCTCGTCACTCTAAACTAATGGCTGCGAAGTCTTTCCGTACAATTCGTCGGGGCTTTCGCCATGTATTACCGTACATTAGCACATCAGCATAATGTACTCTTTTTCATAGCACGCTGCCTCACATGTGAAGGAGCGAACATTGAGAAGTTGAAAGCTGACCTGTCTCCATAGTAGATGTTGATATCATGTTAAACTTTAATTCTGAGTATTATACGACCTTTTACCTTTGAGCTTTCACAATGACCCATTACTTACCTTATCCCTTGGTCTCCGTGAATAGAGCCATTTTTGGCTGAGAGCTTAGGATATTCCATTTTAAATAATGCAGTCTTCTCTCTCTTCACGTTAGAAAATATAATTAATTATTGCGAGTTTTCAAATGGTTTTCGATATAATCATACTAAAATATTCTTTTCTAATCATAAACACATTTAGGCGCTTAAGGGATGATCAGAAAGTCGCGAGATCGAGCCTTGAGTGATGCACCACTTGGGGCTGGGTATGACTGGCTGACGATGGCTTATAAGCCTGAAATGGCCATTGCAGTCTCCCTTGCCTTTGTCGGCAATACTATCGGTAATTTTTTTAGTATCTGTTCTTCCACACATTTTTTTTTCAACCGATCCACTGTCAAACGCTTTCTTCTTCCGTTTGTCTGAAAAAAAACAGAAGAAGTAGGTCGACCAGCCCTCCACACCTTCAACAATCCATTTTATCCGTATGTTGTAGGACATTTTTTTGCTGCACTGCGGTCTGCAACGAAAGCCGTTCTGCAAAAGGCTTTTCAAAGCAGACGAAGTGTTCCCATTATAAGACCAATGAAGCACCTTTACAATCAAACAAACTGCAGATCTAGATGAGCTTTGAACACCACCAACAAATCCATCAACAATGGTCTGTTTCCGGTCCTCTATCGAGAAGGGAAGAATTGACCTTAAAATAAGCAGAGTGAGAGCGAACATTCGTTGGTGGCTGGTTACGGCTGACTGACGACGGGAAATTAGTCAGAAATGACCACTCCAATCTTCTTTGTCTTAAGCAGCAATACTATCTGTCCAGAGCTAGAAAAAATATTCTTCCTAAAGGTTGAGAGAAGATAGTAAGTTCACTCGGGACGCCTGCGATTTGTATTCTTTCGTTTTCTGATCAATAAAACTTTTCATTCATTTAAACGACAGCGGGCGCTTATATTGCATGGCAAAGACGGCCTGGAATACGTTTTTACATAAGCAGTCGCGCAAACCAAATCGAGGAAACCTTTTGTGAACGTTCTCTGTTCGCCTTCTTTTTGTGAGGAGGTGATTTTCTGTTCCTGAGAGTTTAAAATTAACCATTGATGAATGAGAAGCGAAAACCGCGCTTCTCTCTCTCTCTTTAAAAATACTAATAAACGCGTTGTTAGCAACTAAATGAAATGCAAGCTAGCGAAAAATGTAGAAAGGGCTGTAGGCAGCGAGCCAAAAAGAACTATCAGCTGCAGATCAAAAGGTTTGAGTTGGCAAACTGCAGTTATAATTTCCTGTTACATGGCGCGCTAAGACAAAGCCTTTTTAGCAAAATACAAATATCACTTTAGTGGAATGAATTCAACTGCAATGATAATTCTCTGTTAACTTTCGAAAAGCTGAACAAGACCTTTTGATGGATTTCTTAATAAAATGGTATGCAAATGAGGTTGGAATGCTAACTTACGTTGAACATTCACATATAATTTGTAGACGTCTGCCCACAAACACACAAACACACAATAACTTACCCAGCCTACATACTTTCGTTTGTCTTTCACCATTTGTAAAGGTAAGTCATATTTACCAAAGAGAATAAACGAATCCTATCTTTTGTTTTAAAGAAAGCCTATGTCTCACGAAAGTGAATACTTTGATTTTAAAAAGACTTCTAGGGAAAACTATATGAAGACAAATTACATATATTAAGGGGGAATTCAGGTTGAAATTGCACCTAAGTAAGACATATCTATTATTTAGGCATGAAGATCAACATAAGCAGTATAATGTTGTGGAACTATGCATTGCTGATATCTCGAAGTAGGTACGCAAGTTAAATCTACGTGGTCTCTGTAAATTAAATTAAGATTAGATTGACCTATCAATTGATACGTTTTAGGGTGTGTACGTAAGGATATATAACCTTTTCAAACCTGTGCTAACAGTATCAATTCTTTATGTTGAGCAATAATGCTGTATAAACAGTGGAGTTTCAGTTGAAACTTTTGCACAAAATCATCTCACATCTAAAAGATTGCTTGCTAAACTATTTGAGACAAGTCCTCTTTGATTGCATTCTTCCTCCATAGAAGTCTGACAAAAAACAGCCTGGTTTTTTGCCCAGTACCCATGGGAACGTGCGTTTAAACAGGCTTCCTAGGGAAAGGCCTACCTAGTGCTGGAACGGTGCGAATACTCGGCGGAAAAGGCTAGCAGCCACGTAATTTGCTTACATAAAAGTTCGGCTCTAATTTAGGTAGAAGGCTTCCTGACTGCTTTGCATGCAATATTCTCTGCATGGCCAGTTTTCAGCAGAAAAAAAAGGACGCTGCAATGCCAATTTCTTGTATACTCAGTTAGCCATACAGCAACTGTAAACGCTCTGTTTCTGAGCTTCAGACTTGTTGACCTGTCACCTGCTAAATATAATATCCAGTCACGTGGAGCTACAATTCACCATTCACTATTCTTACTTCAGAGTAGAATATGGATGATCGTGTTTTGATTTATAAATTCAGCATTGAATCTCGAGAGGGACACGCAACGAGAAGTCGAAAAAAACTACCACGTAAAAAGCACTGAAATGGTTATGATAGAGTTTTTTGTCAAAACAAGCGAACATGCGTATCTCAGGAAGCAATTGAGAAGAAGAAGACTCGATCGCTGGGACAATCTGTTTTGTTCACCTGACGTTTCGACATCCGTCGCGGATTCATCATCAGAGACATGAACAGTAGCAGAAACGGGTTCTGCTTCTGTTCATGTCTCTGATGATGAATCCGCGACGGATGTCGAAACTTCAGGCGAAAAAAAAGCATATTGTCCCAGCGATCGAGTCTTCTTCTTTTCAATAGAGTTTGTTGTCGTTTTCGGCCCACTGTACTCTAGCCCAATGTTGGAATAACCCGGAGCTAGAGAATAAAGTGCCTGCCCTTGCGGCATAAGGCAAGACGCTCTGCTATCAAATCAAGATAATTGCCTGCAGGAGTTCAAATTTTGGAATTGTGGACATATTTGATAGCAAAATCTACAACCAGATCACCTTAGGCTTGCTTGCATGCTGGAGGCAAAGGTAAATTGATACAGGTGCAAAAAAATCGCACTTTAAGTAACCTTTGTTTACGCCTGTCTTGGGAGGCGTCTTTAGGTTGTGCATTCGCCATATTTCCACGTTTGCTCAGAAGTGCGTCCTAGTTTTTGAAATGACAGACCATATGACATATGTCTGTTAAAATAAACTTTCTGCGCTAAACGTTCAAGTGAACTCTAAAGTCACTTATTACGCATCACATTACGCATCCAATTTCAGTCAAAAATCTCATTATTTATGCTAAGACCATATGGGGGACTTGGGAGATGCGGTGTTCAACCCAACAATAAAATACTCGTCGAAACTAGGTAAGGAACATGCTTGAAGTGTTGACTCCTACCACTCTTATGACAACGCCGGCTTAGTTTTCGACGGACAGCCATCCGTTACTGGTTTTGTCAACAGTTATCCATAACTTAGTGTTACTGAACTTAAACACATTGAAAATCCTGCATCTTATTCAGCTGGAAGCTGTTTTACTTTGATCAGCAACGCTGCCACCTACCAGGATACTGCTGAGAAAGTAGTTGAGGTATCATTTCGTGCCTGTGACGCTTATCTATCATCGAAGTAACTTTCTGACACATCTTTTAAAGGGCTCGTATTTACAGGGAAGTTTATCAGGCAAATTTCCGAAATTTAGTCTGATATAAAAGCAAACATCCCTATCCTTTTCATAACGCTCACACAATAGCCTTTTGTAACGCTCCAAATAACGGCGCTAAGTTAGGAGGTCAAAAAGTTATAGTTCGGAGCAAAAAGGCTATTTTGCCGATTTACCAGAATCCTTGGTCTTGCCATTTTCTTTGAAAACGGAATGGTTGGAAATTTTAAAAAGACCTTTCTTTGTACTCATTGCTTCTTATCCTTAGTCTCCCATCATGAAAACCTTAGACATGTGCATCCCGACCGCTTGATGCAAACTATGGAGAACAGGCTGTTCAAGAGTGAATAAATTGAAGTGAACTCTCAAAAGGCTACTAATAAGAAAGCAAATAATCTACTGGTCCAGTAGTCGAATTTCGATCTCAACCTAATCACCGCAAAAAGTGAAATGCAAACTTGTCGCTAGGGAGGTTGTGTTCCTTGATTTACTATGGGCGTCTGGGTAAGATAAATGAATTTCGTTTCAAAAATCAATCTGTGTGAAATTGAGGAAGTTTTTCTAACAGAAAAAACAAACCTTTGTTGACATAATCTGTCATTAAAAATGGTGGCACACTTATGATCAAATGTGGGGACACCGAAGTATGCATCAACCCAAATCTTCTGTCAAGCCGACTCGATCAGCAAATCTTTCAACTAGGATGAAGCCATGACAACGTAATTTGCATGCCAAAAATACACGTGAGGCCATTATATCCTTCGATAGAACGAGGCAGCTAACAAAGAATTTTAAGTGAAAATGGTACTTGTGTTTGCGCTGCATGTCGGATTAAGGTTCAGCTGGATTTTTTGGATGCTTATAGCATATAGAATTTCCCGGAATTTCGGACACCTTGCGAAGAATTTTCAATGAAATTATTTGGTTTCCTTTGGTAAGTTATTTTGTAGGAAATTTATATATTGAGCCTTATTTTTGAATTTTTTAAACTAAATCTCAGAACACACTTATGTTGTCAAAAATAGAGCATCCGGAGAATCAGAAAAGAGTATATATGCACTATTATACACAATAACTTTGTAAATATACTAATTAATGTTAAGTTGCTAAATTGCAGCTGGTATTGCATGAGAAAAACAGATGCACGGATAGTTAGCAGTAAGCCTTCGTAATCAATATTTTAAATTACTAAATATAAATGTTTACATGGCTTGATGTGTTTGAGTGGTATCGTTTTCGTTCAAGCAATTTGTTTATTAGATTACAACGCACACAGAGGATAAGCATAGTCAAGTCAAGTCAAATTTATTAAAGGAAATATAGGCAAACGCCTTGGAACTCCCTCTTGGTACATAGGATTTAAGAAGTGCATCGGCATAGCCAAACATTCCAAAGAAGTCGTTGACACAATTTCAGACAACTACTCGCTTGTTTCAAGCAATACACTCACACTCAGTTTACACGAGCCAGCAGTGTAACTGAGGAAGAAGAGCAGACAGTGAAAAAACTCCGAAGGCTGGCTCATAATTCAGAATGGAATGTCATTTGTGGTTTTTAGGAGAAAAACTGTCGCTCGTGGGGGAAGTATGTGAATGCTAGGGGCATGATGCTTCTGTGAATTTTGACGGCAGCCATGACGTCCATGACGAGTAATATCTACATCTGAAGGACCATACGAGGAGGAGACGTTGGAGATACAACGCTAAAATGTCAAGGGACAAAGTACTGAACCCAACCATCCGAGATGTCCGTTTTCACCGAAGTCTTCCCCAAGTGATCTGAAATATGCCAAGCAAACTTGATGGCTTGTAACCCAATCAAGAAGGCAGAACTCGAGTTTTAAGTGCTTTCAGGAGCAGTTCTTGAATAAAGCTGATTGTAGACATATTGTCACGATTTGTTCAACCAATAAACTTAAGGAAATGCTACACGGATTGGATAGTTTTCTTCGGTCATCTTATATGGATGCTAACCACCTATGGTATTGTACTTTATCATAAGGTCCTCTGTACTGGCACATCTAAGTATGACTACGAGCACTAGAATCAGAAGTATTTAGAAGATTATTTCAATCATCATTAATTTAGTACCAGCTCTTAAACAATGTCAGTCTTTTTGTTTGCTACTTATCATCACTTTGAGTACCATTGCCCCCTTTTTTCGCTGGCGTTACTTTTACTATTAACCACAGTCATAATCACAACAGTTGCACCTTCCGTCTACCTTTAAGTACCCGCATTATGTCCTCCATCCAAACCCCTGAGCACCCTCTGAAGACACTCCACTGAAAGTTAAGCTATGTTCCTGTTGTGTTTTAGTTTTGATTTCTTTCTTCCCCCTCTCTCACTTTCTCTTGCATGATCTGCTCTATAACGCTCACCACCAAATTTCTTCCTTTTTAGTTCTGCCAGCTCATGCGTTTACCAGACACACCATCAATCCAGCGTGTGTGCGGTGTGTGAAGTGGCAGGTGAGTATGAGTAGGAGCTCTCAGTTGATGGCTGAATGGTTACCCTATCTCTGAAGGGTGATGGCCTAGGCTAAGTGTAGGGCTCTTCCCTGACCCTTCTGAGATTTAAGGATTGTATGCGTACGTAATGCCACGCCTAAGCAAACCATGGCCCCTGCGGCCTGGTGTGCGCTGGCAGTTTTCTTGGCTCTGATGCCCTGTCGGTGTATGCGCTTGCGCTCCCACTGGGTTTATAGACCCTGTACATAGTAACCCGGTTAATTGGATCGTCTCTCCTTGATCCAGAGAAGTGAATTCCAGCCATTGGCGCATGAAAAATTGGCGGGCGGCGTGATGTCGGTGGTGGCTGTTACACCCTAGTCTGTGTAGTCGCAAGGGCCACCCGGCCAGTCGCTTCGTGCCTATCTTGGGAAACTGACTGTTCTGAACGTGGTGGCAGGCTTAGAGGCAGCCTCGGCCGCACCTGCCACCTCCGCCCTCCCCCATCTCCAGTGTTCTCGACCTTTGTCTTGACCTCGGGTACAGTTGTGGTAGTAGTAAGAGAGCGGAATAGATCCTGCGAGTCGTCTTTCACTATAATTGAGCTACAGTCACCAGGTCTACCTTCATCTTCCTAAAGTTCGTTGTGGACGTCGTCGAAAGGAACGGTCTTACTATCATCTGGATTTACCATTAGGTACTAGTTGGTTCCACTTTCACTAACCATCATAATTTACGCAGCTATTGCATTTATTTCGATTTTATTACCTTCATAACTCTAAAAGCAGAAAAATGCATTTTGGAGAATTTGCTCTCAGCAGGACTATAGCCTTTTGTAAAGCAAATTTTAGTAAATAAATCAGTATTTGCCTACTGTACGTCGGATTATATATATTTCTGTAAATGCCTCCCGTTTTAAAACGCCAGTTTCTTTTTTAACTGCAAAATTAAAAGGCTGCATTTTAGTGTCTGCCCCTCCTTTGCTATGTGTACCGTCTCTTCGAGTAAAACAATGCTTTCAAGTCAGTGCCTGGAAGGAAGTTTTCCTCAAGAGATGCTGCCAACTAAAGCAAGGTATATTCATAATTCTGTGAAGAAAATTGTTAAAAAATTATGCACTTCAAAAATCAATGCGTTTTCTAGTACAGGTAGATCGAAATTGGCATTTATCGTTCGAAAAGCCTCAAAATAAGAAAATACGAATCTTTTCGACAAGATTAAAAAATAACTGGTTGAAAAGTGAGGGTTAATAAGTGTGAATTAAAAGATATGTGGTATATCGCTAGAATAGGCGGGCTTCTCAGTATGTTGATGTTTCAGTACGAAAATTATCTTCAGTAGTCTCAAAAAAGAAAAGTTTGCCTGTCTTGTTCATTTGATGGCTCGCTGACCCCCGCCAGCCAGGCTTAACCGAACTCACAGTCTCGAATCAGTGGGTCTAACACAAATAGGAATATTTTCAAGATTCGTTTGAAAGCTAGAAAACCGTGTTCGAAAGTAGTTTAAATGGTACATTGAGCATTAACTCGCCATTTAAATGCAACAACGCCAACTGTCTGGTATATTTTAAAAGCTTAAGGTGACGAACATTTTTGGTAATCCATCCCGGGTAACCAAGGAGAACAGGAAAGAGGATGACGTAGAACGAATTCAACATGCAAATTATTTAACACAATTCGGGCCAAAAACAATCATTAATCGATTGGTCAGAGGGCAAATGACCATTTTTGAAAGGGTCTCTGAAGTAAAATTTCTCAACAGACGAGAATAGTTAGACTTTGAGTAACAGAGAAAGCAAGTATTATGAACAGATGTAGAACAGCAAGACTGCATAGATTTTAATCCTGAAACCTTACAGCCCAGACAGAGAATTCTAAATTGATGTTTCGGTGTGGATACGAAAGAAGACTTTTCGAGCACTAGATTATTCATTCTTGATGTTTTGGCAGATTTAAAAGTATTCAGTTGACCCAGTCGTGGAAGACTGGGTGGCCTCAGCAGTATGCGAGCTTTGGTTAGACTTGAACAACTTCCTTGCTCTCGTGGGTTCAAATCTCACTGAGTTTACCAACATATTCACAACTAGGTCAAATCTTTTAAAACTTTTATCAACTAAGAGATCATGTTTGCCATAAAGTGGATTCTGGATCAATTGCTGTGGCAATCCAGGTTGAACATTTGGCTTATTGTATCAGAATTGGTTGACCTCATAAACATTAATAAGTTGGCGGGTAACTTGCCACAAAGTTGCTGAAAAATTATGATTCCCCTTTGGGCCTGGTAACACAAGTAACTTCACTTGTTTTGACTCAGTCCAGCCAAGTTCATGTAACCTGAATTTTCGAGTGAACACAGTTTATTGTTATTAACAGTGAATAATGATTACTATTTCCAAACAGCATAGATGAACCTTATAATTTTGAAAATTACCAGCGAAAGAGAAAGATAAAGGCATAAATAAAAATTGATATGCACTCGAGAAAAACACATATTACCTCGTGCTTTTTACTTTCCTTAGTGGCTTGCGAGCCTAGCATTAAGAACCAAATAAAGGCTCTATACAAAGAAGTAAGTTTGAAGTGGAATCCTTCAGGTTAAGCGCCAAGGTCAACAAAAGATTTAGGTCATTTAATGAAAACAGTGCTGCGCGGACACCATGCGTTTCGAAGGTTAAAAAGATGCTGCGTATCTTTAACTCTAAAATTGCTGGGTTTGCAATTATTTTAGCTGATGAGTTCAAAATTGGTGATGACGAATGCAATGCGGAAGCTTTCGTAACCAGCCACTGGGAACTTTACTGTCCAAATGTTTAGTGCTGGAACGGCAACAAGCCTTTGATAATTTTGACTAAGTAACGTGCTTTTAAATTAGATTCAGAGAAGTAATTAATTTCATTCGAAAAATATTAAGTAAAGGCAGTTCACAGTCAAACATATATTTTTTCAGTAATTTCCTTTAATTTATTTCTGTAACTGAGTTTCAACTAATCGAAAGTATTGATAAGCCACAAACGAACTAATCGCATCAATGTGTTGCAGTGAATATAAGCGTCAAATCAATCAGCGTTACATTAAGCTTTTTCATTTGAGCACCTCTATCCTTCTCTTGCTTAACTTGCGCCCACATAGGCTATTGAGTACGTAAAAAGCTCGGCTGTCCATCCTAAATACTAAGCAAGTAAATGTCAATGATTTTTTGAAAGTACACGGAGTAGATTAACCGATGGGAATGAGTTAAGCAGAGGAGAGATAGAGGTGTGTCTGTGTCTTTGTTAACCACTTTTGCTATCTGTAGTCAGAGACCGAGAGGACTGTAGATAAGTCGAAACATATGACATTTAAATTGCATACCCACCCAGCGTGACACGTGGATAGCCAGGGCTAACTGTAGGTGCGAAAGGCCTCCCATTTTCTCGTGGTTTATAACAAATTCCATGCGATTATTTACAATACTAACAGTACAGGTACTAATTAAAAGCCTGGACTGGTGGTTCGGCAGGAATCTGCCGTTGTTTGACACAGCTGGGGAGTCCAACTTTTACATTCTGAGCGTAAAACGATTAATTTACGCAAGCAGCGAAAATTGGCAGGCTAATATATAATATCAACAACGATGGGTCGCGAAATAAATCAGTCCATACGCCGAGAATCTCGTAAGCAACGCTACATTGCCCTGTTCAGATACAAATAGCACGACGTCAATGATAGCTGGTAGTCCTATTGTTGTGGGATTAATTTTCGTTCATATGTGCTGCTTTCTGGCTTTTTTGGTTGCCTAAGAGAGGTGTATTCACATTTAGTAGACATTTTTTGTAGTTTTTTTTCAAGGCAA
>JAYGXS010000084.1:10692-57640 GCA_036362985.1 Ligula intestinalis
AACATGTTAAAGACAATTAGTTAAACAGAAATCGCTATGAGGTGAAGTTACTCGTTTGCGGGCCTTGAGCTGATCGACCTTCTGTTGACTGCAGCGGCCCTCTGGACGATCTGTTATGGACATTTTAGCAGTATGGATTATAAGTCCCTACCTGTGGTCGGTACAGAGGCTTCTTTCTGAGTTTTGTATGCGTAAAAATGCAGGAGTTTATAAGCTGTTTGAAAAGCAAGAGGCCTAGCGATAAAGTTGACATCAAAATATCACGCTGTAAGCGCTGACCAGCCAGTTTGCATAACGTGCATTGCAAGTTGAAAGTTTGCGCCCAGCCTCGAGAGGCCGATCCATGCTCCCGTAGGCGGGTCCGATATTTTCCCCCGATTTCCCTAACATAAATGCAGTCGCCATTGTTGCAACTTATTTTGTAAACACAAGCTGCGGCTTCAATTAGTGTCAATGTGACCGCAGGTGCCATCAACTGATGACGAATTGGTGGTTTTGGTCGCCTAATTATGCCTGCGCTGGTGTGTTATAACAATCGATAACCAATCTCAGAAACTCCTTTGATTTACAGGATGGCCGTTCAGACGTCAAGTTTGTGCACCCTTGGCAGTCTTTCGTTCGCTGTGCATGTGTTTTTACGTATAAACGGTTAGGATATTCGTAAGCCCGGAAGCGGTTTTGAACGTGTAGTCGTTCAGCTGTTTTATCTGCCGGCTTCCTGCACAGAGTTGCAGTATTTATAGGATATAGTCATTAGGCAACTGCATATTTAACGGTTCCTCCTGTCGAATATAGTTTCCTACTTCTGCGCTCAATGCACGATGGCCGGCGTACGGGTCGCGACCTGCTGAACTTTCGTCCCCCGTGCTGGACTTGGGCGTGATAATTCTTCGGCCATCTAGATTCCTGACGCTGGCGTTAGATGGATTGGGAAGGTCAGCACTGAGGCCATCAAGCAATTAGCACACAAATGGGCAACTATCCTCAACAGGGGGTCCATTTATTCTCCTAAATATGCATTAACATAATGACTGCAACCTATGAATACTGCAACATCGTGTGCATAAATTATCCGCTCCTATTCTTGTCTCTAGTGATGTCTCTGGGATGGAGTTCGAAGCGTCAGGCGAATAAAATACTTGTCTCATCGATTGAATCTATTCCTCAGTTACTTCCTGGGATTCACATTTTCGCTTGTATTGACAGAGCGGGATTGCTCTTAGAGTGTAGCATTTGCCTTACGTTGGTGGCTTTTCTAAGCACTGTAGTTTGCTTTTGTCGAATTGTACACCGGTGAACAAGCACATCGACGAAGGGGAGTTCTTGTTTGGTTCGCCTTTCATCGTGAACTGGATACACGTGCCTCCCGAGTTCAGTAATCCCTTGGGGTGTTCAAGGTCCGTATTTTGACAACGGAAAAAGTTTTGTCCACATAAAGAGTCTAGCTGTTTGCTTAATACGTAGTAGAAACTAAGTGTTCTATACACTGAAGTAATGCTTCAGCAATCAGGCATGAAAGAGAGAACCCAGATGCAAGCATTTAATTTGTTGGTAAACTTGTTCACGAAAGATTAAATAGTTTTCTTGGCGAGTATCGTAGATGCTTGAGTAGATGGCTGGATCTCAGAATTTCCCTATCTCAAGTTCGCGCTTAGCCAATAGTTAATTCAACACGTCAGGCGCTAGATTAAGCGGAACGGATGTGAAGAGGGAAAGGTAATAACAGATTCCATGGCTTCATCTGGCTTCATGCCAAAATGCGATCATTTTATTCCATGAACGGAATTGGTTTATTATTTATTCATGCTAACTGAAAACATTCTGGCGGCGAATATATTAAACACCCCTGGAAAGTAAATGGAATATTTACACTCATTTCAAAAATATACAGTCTGAGGATGAAATTTGCTGCTGATTTGGGACTATTATGGCTCAAAGATTCATTATCATTTTAAAACAAGGTGGAATTCTGTTCCATAGTCTCCATCTTTCTTTTTTAATTGGCCTTTGCGGAACTTATATTTTCCTTTAAATTAATATTCACTATGAGAGAACGTAAATAACGCAACGGGAAGCTCCAAAATGTATTAGCTACATATGAGAGAACGCATTTCAAGGCACATTATGAAATAGCACAGAAACTCGTTGACCATTTATTTAGAAAGCATGTTGAGGCTAGCTGCGGTGGATATTCAGAAGGATGTTAATCAGGAAGCAGCTCAATTAACACGAGAGGCAATTTAATTTATGCAGGATATTAGTTCCCAGGCGGAAAGCAGCTGTCTTTCCGGAGGAAAACACTTTTTAGCTGTATGCATTTCCCAGTCTCGAAAGCTTGGCTTTCCTTAAGTAGAAAGTATGCAGTAAAACGAAACTTTTGGTGCATTTTTAGTTGCTTGGACAAAAACGGTTCGCCTTGCCAGGCAGAAAAAGGAAAATATCGACTACTTTGCAAGACTGAGGCAACAACTATGGTTTTTCTAACCTAACGAAAGTTCTACTTCTGTGTGTGATTTTTTGTTTTTAAAAGACGAGAGCATCTTCAAATGTGACAGATTTTTCGTGGTTATACGATTCTTTCCGATAATTGTTTTGCTTAAAGAAAATTAAGAAAGGTCCTCTGCATAGTTGCTTAATAGTTGTGCTAGGACACACGAGTAATCCTACCATAGGCAAACCTGCCTTTTTCCTTATCCTGCAATTACTTGTGGTTTTAGCTTTACAATTTTTTAAGTTTTCTAATGCTAAAGATTCAAGGATGAAATAAAATAATGAACAGATGGTCACTTTACTTCGCTAGACGTAGTAAATAATAATAATCAGAGGCCTTATATTGGATGACCAACGATCTCGTAAATCTGTATCAATACCATTGTGAAGACTGACTAACCAGTCAGTAGAGAAGAAAAATGACAAGTTCGGATGGTCAATAAATTTCTAGTATCTGCTGAAATTAATTTACCCTTTTGATTTAGTTCACCTTTTACATATAAAGCAATGAAATTAAGCAGAAGCCGGTTAGTTCCTGAACTTTTGCGGCCAGAAGTGAGAATATGGTCCAAAGCTGCTTTGTACAGTACCTTAATGTCAATCATGGAATAAAAAATTCCTACTTGTGTTTGGATAAGTAAGTTACTTTAATGTTCAAATGTTAAACTAACAGAGATTTTTACACCTCCCTTACTGTAGAATGATTCCAAAAAACCCGAAAATCCCATAAAACAATCCGAACGGTGGGAAAGAGGCATACATTGAAAAATAACGTAAATTATGTATCTTGGAAGCCTGCATTAGCAGGCATTCTGAGACATGTCAACATAAGTCCTGAAGTGATAATGATAGCCCATTGTGAACCGAAAAAACTTTGAGCATTTTAATGCTTTTGTGAGTATAAATAGTGCAATTTTGGTCAACTTTTTTAACAGGTTCAAGGGAGAAACAGGGAATGGTGATGTAAGGCCTTCTATTAACCAAAACTGAGCTGATAAAAGGCCTCTTTCCAAAGGATACGAAGCTTCAGAAAGGTTATAATGGGGTATAATATAAATAATTTTAAATTTGGCCTGAAATATGCAAACTAAAACAGCGAATATAAAACAAGGCGAATGTCAAAGTGACTTATAAAAGCATAAATGAACGTAATATATAAATTATCAGCTCACAATAATGTTATTTTGCAGTGTTGGGATGCCGCTAACTGCCGGTTTGGTTGTTCTGACAAGAAGGCATTCCGAATATGTAAAGCAGCCCGTTCGATCAGAATCTAAGCTTTTGGGAGAAATCAGTCTACAAGTCTGCAGATCGCAAATAAAAAGAAGTTCAAAGACAATTTCAAATACACTTGATGCGGGATCTTTAGAAGAGTTTTGTTAAACTGATAAATTATAAATGAAATGAAAGGTTGAAAGGTGAAAGGTTGGAGTGACCAAAGTCCGCGTGCAACGCATCGTTTGAAACGTCTTCTTCTTGTCTATGCAAATACTTGGAAGGCGAACCTTTTCATTTATTCTAAATAAATAACTATTCTCTGAGTAACTACATTTTAGTCTCTTCTCACGAAGTCTTTAACTAAAGATGGGTCGCTTTCACGCAAGTACGAATTAAAGTTCCCCATTTGCCGGCCAGTTAGTATCTCAAACGAGTTTTTGCGAACTATATATCGTCAATATAAGAAACACTGTTCCTATAACGAACTTGACTCACAGGAAAAAAAGACTGCTCCTAAATACTGAAACACACCTAAACGTGAACATATGAAATTCATTCTTTACGAGTTCGCCACGGCTGGCTGAAATAAACTCAAAATAATCAGTGAAAATATGCCTAAGTGTGAAATAAAACGGTGCAGTTTACTTTTCTGAGTCCAATTAGAACAATTTAATAAAGTTTTCGAAACGGTTTCGTACCAATGCAGTTTAAAAACTGGAAACTAAGGTATTCCCTGAACTAGGCTGGTACTGTCACCCTGAAGTTCAGCGGCCAAACTAGGCTTTACTGTTGGAGCAAACCACAATCAGTGATCTTCACAGACTAGGCATACATCGACTCGTCGGCTTTCTATAGCAAACTCTAGACAGATAGCAGAGAAAATGACAGAAAAACATTCGTCAGACCAAACTTACGCAAGCAATAATGTCAGGCAGGCTGTCGACAAAGATAAGGGTCGATTTACACGACAACTTTTCACATTTATCCCGCCTTCATTCAAACTTCGTCGGAAAAACATGGCAAAAGTATCGGTCGCGAACCAGCTGAGTTGTGTACGTGAAAATATTTCGGCTTTAAGTTCCAAGCGGTGGCCAGAAGTACGATATACTGCATAAAAACAGAATAAACTCGATACAGGGCTGAACTACTCTAGACTTAACTCCTTCACACCGGTGCCATAGTTCATAGCCTTTAGATAGTAGAAGCGCAATGCTTGCTTTCCCACTAAACTAGAGCGTTGAGATCGAGAGAGTAGACGTAGGTAGTTTTATAGTAACTAAGTTTTATTCCGTTTGTTTAAAAAAAACAGGAAAAATTAAATTCAGCGCATTAGAACGGAAAACATAGGCCAGAGTAAGAAAGCCAACTTTAGATCTCCTCCGTCGTGCGAAAAACTGCAAAACAGCAAATTCAATTATTCAATTTCCGCTAGGGAAAAACAAAACGCGGGAAGTATACGCACCTGGTCGCTGTCTCGCTACGCTAGGTTCATCGGGTGCATAAATGTCGTTTTACCGCAGATGGTTCGAAGACAGCTAATCACACGCTCGGCAAACCCCCAACGATGCACAGGAGAGGCATAATGTAACCTCTAATTCAGGCCGATTCCTCCGAAAAATGTGCTTTTTTCTACGTTTGAAGTCCTGTGGGCAGCAACAGTGCATTAAAATCAGGCAGCGTACGGACTGAATTTTTGCGTGTGCTTTAGGAGCGCTATTTGATTTTCCCTAGGAAGTCAAGGGGTACAGGAGGAGAAACATATATGCATGTAAATGGCAAGACAGGCAACCCAAGAAACTAACGATAACTGAAGAGTAACTTTATTCGGTAAATTTTCCACGCTGGATCCCCAGGTCGTAGTCAGACTTGAGAAGGTGTGCAACGAACGATTAAAATGTCAAAACTGCTGGTACAGTTATAGTCCTCTGGTGTGAGAGCTAATTGGGAAATGCAATTTGCGTCAGTCTATGGTGGAGAATTACAAGTCATCCAGCATGAAAGATAATTGGTAGTTGCGATCGACTGTCGCTCTTTCCAGCTTTCTTTAAGATATTTGTACATTCTACCCAGCTCGAAATGTGGGTTGATGAATGAATCATCGGAGCAAATGGCCTCAAGTAATTCTCCGCCTCCTTTGAGGGGCGAACTCCGATAATGCATGTTTTGTCCCACAAAAGGCTATGCATAGCCACTTCGGATACATGCATGTGATTAATGCATGGTAAGTCTCAACAGTGTAATTTTGTCCCTATCTAATTCTAATGCATACAGCGCGACATTAATGCAAACAGATGTGAACACTAAAACATAAAGGTTTAATCCATTGGCAGTTCATATTTATATTGAAATTTGCCACAAGAGATTATCACAACTAAGGCCGATAAAGGCCAAATGGGAGCATTATTAATGGGATACATTTACCAGGTGGACGCACACTAACATAAACCTCATGTCCGCGGACAAAAGACATTTCACTAAGGATTGGACAGCCTACCTTCAGGAATCCCAAAGCTTGTTGGAGTATTTTCAGTTCTCTGTCACACGCAAGACCCATTGCTTAAAGTGTTGACACGCAAAAAAAGTGCAACATTGTTAGCAATGGGTAACTCAC
Source organism: Ligula intestinalis (assembly GCA_036362985.1). Lineage (NCBI taxonomy): Eukaryota > Metazoa > Platyhelminthes > Cestoda > Diphyllobothriidea > Diphyllobothriidae > Ligula > Ligula intestinalis. The sequence continues at coordinate 17,012 of JAYGXS010000084.1, forward strand.
GCGCAATATCGTCGACTGAGGTGCTGACAAAATGGAAAGTACTGTCCAGTGCCTTGAATAACTCGGCAGCACGCTAATAAACTAACATTTAAGTTTGTCACTTCGGCACCTCCAGTTTCTGACCAACCATTTGGACATCACAGTCAGTTTGTGAAGACAATTACCAGAGCAACCTAGAAAGAGAATTCTGCCAAAAGAGTTCATGATATAGTTTGATGTCATCACCATCTTTCCATCTATATCCCACGATTTGATAAATAAGATCATCAAACTGCTATTCCAAGGCACGTACGATAAAGCAGACACCTTAGAACCCTTCAATTTATATGTTCTAGCTGAAGATGTACTTAACCTATGAAGAAACCGATGAACCCAGCTTTTTCCGAGCTGATGACTGAGGAGGTAACGCAACAGTTGTAGTCGCTGACATTTCAAGAAGAACTTGATAATATTGCTCGGTCATACAGTTTACAAAAAAAAGAAACAAACTGACCATCCTTGGTGTCCTCGTCTGCTGCAAAGCTCATAATGCTTAAGACAGCAAAAAATCGGACGCAAACTCTGAACTCGAATGTCAATAACTCAGGCAGCTACAAACGAAATTGCTCTATTGACCAGTGAAGATTGGTCGCAGTGAACGATTTTCCAAGGTTCAGTCTTATGCAAATGCTTGAAGCGCATGGTGATTCAACCAAATTCGTCAACCAATGCCTCAACCCAACCAGCCCTAGTTCCGGTAAGTATTTTTCTGCGTGAAGAACCTCTTGGAGGTGCCTTCTTGCACCACACGGACTTGGGATTGTACATAGACCAGAGGCGTCAGGTTATGAGACCGAATAAACTGCTACCATACCCGGAGTCATTTACCGAACCTGGTGCGGTGGGATAGAACCACTAGCTCCCGGATCGCAAATCACTTTACACAGTCTGGCGACACCTTTAAGTTTATCAAGGACAAAGTTCTTCCGAGAGCTGACATCTAAATAAACTACGAGTCACTCCAGTCATTGTCCGCCACCTCACGTTCAGGTATCCAAGCAATGACCACCGTCCTGCACATTATCAGCTGCATTCTTACCTGACACGCAGGAGGGCACCGCCGACGAACAACTTCAAGGAAAGCACGCCAAGTTATTGAGTAATTATCAGGTCAAGGCTCCGCAACGGTATTAAACTTGCGACAATTAATTACTCCGGTGCGAAGCAGGCCGAGTATCATATACGACCCTCATTGCTTAAAGCAAATATTAATATTCATTGTAGACTTTTGGTTGCATAGCAACGGTGTCTTATACATATATGCTACACTATTAGGTCTCCAATACCATTAATAGTGACTGGCTCAGATGATAGGCTTGAGTGAGTGCCTGAGGCAAAAAGGTCCTGGTACAAAAACCTAAGATCTTGCTTGTGACTGCGGTGGTAAAGCTTTTAGAGGACGGTATCTTCGTTTTAAAGTACTACACGCCTTTATTAAAAAACCGCTAGATAGTTGACGAGCACACCGGAGACGTCTTTATCACTTCATCGCAGAATCGAAATGCGAACTTTTACAAAGTGCTCAGGCTTTGGTTGCGAGTTTTACAATCTACTTGAAGTTTAAATTAATCAGTGAAACTTAAATCTTATCAATGCCCTAAATAAAACAAAGTGCGAATATAACTCTCCCGCCGGGCCACGTTTTCAGTCACCAACATATTGCGCTAGTGAACTTTAGCAAAACTGACTTTCGCACGCACAGCCGGTCCCCACGTCTTTTCTAGATTAAAATTCAATTCAGAACAGCACAATGAGTTGCAGGCAACGACTTGTGCAGTTATTCATTTAAGGCATTATTCTTCCAATTTGGGGCTGTACACGGACCAGAGGCGTCAGGTCACGAGACCAAACAAAGTCTTGCCATGGCAAGAACCACCTGCAGTCGTTGACTGGTTCTGGTGCAGTCTTAAACAGAGGAGCTATGTAGGAGGATCTGCCAAATTACTCTTTAGGCAAAAGGTCGATTATACAGCGCCAGTGGAATAGAATCCCTAGCTCTTGGGTCTCAACACACTTTACAGAGCCGGGCAAAACCTTGCAAGAGCTGACATCCGCCTGACCTATGAGCCACTTTTTTCACTAACCTCCGACTCAAGTCACCACGGCACGCTCAACAAAATATAACAAGCCAAGATTTTGCCTGAGAAAAGTAAAAAGACGAGCAGGGAGAGCATGGCTGACGAACAGTTCGCAGGAAAGTGAGCCAAATTAGTGTGCAATTATCCTGACAAGGATCCACAACGGAGAAAAACTTACGGCAATCAATGACTCCGTTACGAACCTAGAAGGAGGTACCGTATCATATACGGCACTCGACTTTTGGAAGCATGACAGTTGCGTCCCATATATGTGGCACCATTGGGCCTTCAGTACCATTTATGGTGACTGTCTCGGATGGTAGACTTTTATGATAATCCGGAATGAAAGGTCAAGAAAATGTTCGAGCAAATGTAGCTTATGTAGGCTCACTCATATACCCCTAGTTCCAGCATTTTGTGCTGCAAAAACGGTTTTATAGAGTTTTAGGGATGAGGAAATAGGATAGGTAGAGAAGGAAAGTTTTAGACGTAAGTGTAAAGTGAAACAAATGTTGTCGAAGTTGCTTCCTGCGGCCTCTGGGAGTGAGTTGTTCCACATGTAAATTGAACGTGTGCGCGGTGCTTCGCGTCGCGGACTATACTAATCTAACTCCAGAACCTTTAGTCGGACCTCAGGTAAGTTAGAATACACAAACCCTTAACCAATGTTTCTATTTTTCAGAAATTTCAAGAAACCTGCAATTTGATAATTGGGTTTTTTCCGCAAGAAGTTTAACGATAATGCAGAGTAGGAAAATCTACATACATAAATCAACAACAATTCTAAGTACAGTAAAAAAATGCATATAGCATTAATTAAAGTATATTACACTGCATGCCCTAATTCTCCACCCATAAAACTCTATAACCACCGTTTTCGTAGGAAAACATGCAGGGAGTAGGGATTATTGAGTGGGCCTACATAAGCTACTGTTGCCAACTGTCGTATCAACGAGCTATTCTTCTCTTTATCCTCATACGCCTGCGCATCTTCTTTCTCTTTCTCTTTTATTCAGCGCAGAAAAAAATCATGTTCTCAACACCTGTTTAAAAAGGGGACTGACCTTATTTACGACTCCACAACGACACACATACAACAGTTCTACCGTCGATTTCGGTGAGGTCCTCCGAGTTTTCCACAGAATGGATGGTGACTTGCGCGTGGAACCATCCTTAGTAATTGTGGACTTCTGCTGCATCTATCGCACTTTCCCTTAGTTCACCCGGATTCGCCTATTGCTAAAATACAGTCAAAAAGACTGGAAGTTGGATCGGGAGCAGGTGGCTGGCGTGGTGGGGGTCTGCAACTGCACGTGTCACTGCGCCCTGCACTCCTGTTCGGCATTTTTATAGGGATCCAACCCGAATAACGTCTGCTGTATCCTGATCTAGCCTCATCTTGCTCCAGCCTATGAATCACGCGGCCTGTTAAAGGGACGTACGCACACATACCACATGAAAAACGCTATATTTTTAATTCGTTTAATCAGCGTTGTTCACTTGACTTAGTTGTTGAAACCTCTGTGGCACTGGGGTTTTCACAACTGGGTTGAATAAACTATTCACATCTGCCAAATGCCCTACAAATCAGTCAGAATTAAAGTAAAAGAAACCATACGACGTACGCTAAGTGCCATAGCTAAGAAGCTTGCCAACTGACGCTTGAACCTAGACCTCACGGCCAGATGACTACGTCTATGAATTGGCCGAGAGGTAGACTCGCAATCAGGCTGCTACTTCTCCCTCTTAAAATGACCTCTGGAATTCTCACATCTGTGAGATCCAAGCCAAGTAACCCCGCATGTGTGATGTCCTGGCTTGGGGCCTGGAAAGTCGGGAAAACGCCATGTATTAGGCAGGCGCAGACTAGATTGAAACCACCCCGGTACGCTTAAACCTATGGCTTGGAAGGTTCCGCACTAATGGGATAACCCAGACTGCACAGTCAGTTCAGTGTGTCTTCGTTTCAGGCTGAAATAACGGCCCTTTAATGTAGCGTCCATCATAATCCCGTTCCCTGGGAATTGCATCAAGTATGGCGGCACGTGTAGGCGGCCACTCCGGTCACACCAATCACCTGTACCTTCTAACTGTCCGCTCTCTTCGTGATTTGGTCATGACAGTGGGTGCGGTAGCTGCTGCGCACGTTTACTACCACTGCAATATGGCCTTAAATTGGTATCACATGCTGATATATACGAAAGATTGATACTCTCTCGCTAATCAGCACTGAAATAGGTTGTAATACTGATTAGCATGTAGTCTGTTCTGAAGTTATTTCAGCTACCATAGGATGCCGGCTTGTTACAGAACTTCTTTCTGACCGCTAGCAAATCAAATATGCTGTAAAAAGTGGCTACTTATGCAGCATGAATTTTTATCATTGATTTTGACTGCCTGTATAAATCCAAATATATTTTATGGAAAACTTTCAAGAAAAAATTATTTATTGTACTCTTTTCGTTAAAAATTTTGCCTGCTTTAAATTGTATGGTTAAAAATGGGTATCCTTCGGTTTAAGAAAAAGATTCTTATTATGAGCTTGTTTATGATTGCGAGGTGTTCATTCATAATACATGGTATCCGCCAATTTATTAATGCTGCGTATAATGTATACAGCATGATCCCCATCTATTGCAATATTTTGTGGTAACTGTTAGACTTCTTCCTCAAACCATAGGCAAATGAGTATTTTTCCTTCAACAAGATGTACAAAGCGCACAGTTTTCAAACCTTGAATTCCAGCGGAACAGTCCGTAGATTAAAAAAAATATTTAACAATTTCAAAATTGTTTGAAACCGAAAGAAACCATTGCCTGAAATACAACATATAAAGGGAGCGTAATATTTTACCAAATGAGTACAAAAATGATTTTTCGCGTATTTTATCAATAAAATACATTTGAATGCGTAAATGCAGTCAAAATCAAGTATTTAAACGCATTTCACTTAAGTAGCCACTTTTTAAGGTACGCAAGTAGTTCCTTAAAAAGCCAACATCCTATCTTGACTCAGATAACTACAGAAAAGAATACACGATAATAAGTATAAAAACCTTCCTCAAATCCAATTACCGAGAGATGATCAATCTTTTGCATGTGCCGACATGTTACACGATTCTAAAGCCGCACTGTATAATATAATTCACACGAACGTCTCCATTCCTGCGTCAACTAGCTATTGTGCACGCGGTGGACTTCTCTAACACTGACAGTCAACACTCCACAGATTAATAACAGAAAGGCGAAACGCCATTGTCATTACCTACCTTCCAACTGGGTGTTAAACCTATTACATCTGTCAATTCATTTTAACGCTATATTTAACAAAGCCGCACTTTTAAGGACTCTTAAATCTCTGGAAATGGTGCATTTACCCACACCCGTCTTTTAAAAATTTATAATTCTGCTAATACGCACGGTACTTTGTTTATACAGGCATACATTTATTATATTTGAAAAGGTTTATGTTGGCAATGACTACGTGAACGATGCTCTGTCTTCAGGCGAATCGACAATTACCTGAAACGTTTTCCAACCATATTTTTATGCATGAGCTTCCCAATTGAATCCCACTGTATTCATCCCCACAATAAGGACAGCTTTGTGAGCCCCGACAGGAGAGGGACCTCGGACAGTGGGAAATAGACGCGAGCGCTGGGACAATTATTTTATTCGTCTGAATTTTGAATTCAAAATTGAACTTATCATATGCTTCATAATTTCAGCAGCCAACAGTTTCCAGCTTTTGCCGTTTCCGGCGTTTGAGCTTTTTAGTTTTATACATGTCGTGTTCACTGTAGTCAGCAAATGCAGGAACTACACACCAGTCAAGTCTGACGACAGGGGAATATTCGCGATGAAAATAATGCGGCTTCTCACAACTAAGTATGTGGGGAAACATTTAATGTGCATATAATTATGATGAACAGCTTTTTAATTTTGCAGCCTTTAGTCTTCAAGTCTCTTATGATTTTCGAAGAAAAGGTCGTTGGGATAAGATATGGCCGTTTTTGACAGTTCGTCGATATGCTCAATAGCAGATGTACGAGGGGAGACATCCCACTTGTTAACATAGACAAGAGTCAACTATAATTCGTAGCGTACCCGTCATGCAATATATGCAAGTTAAACAGAAATGATATAATCTAGGGTAAGGGTGGTAACAGATATATTTTGATAGAGAGTTCTAGCACTGCATCAAAAACTCACAGAAAAAAAATGAAATGTACACGCACAGAAAATTCTTCTACAGTTTTCTTGGGAAGATGATCGATCGTTCGTTTTGTTTGGTTTACCACTGAATTCGATCAGCTAAATCATTGTATACCAGACTACCTGATATTAGAACTCTTTAGTGGCCAGGCTAGCAATAAAAATTAGGTTTGAGGTCAATGGCTTTACTCGGTGATTCAAAGAATGTACATATAATGCAGGATACGTTTCATTTAAAAAATAGTTCGAGGTTCATGTAAGATAAGATTGACCAGGTTGTATTTCCATTAGTTATCCTACAAAAATTACTAATTGTTAACAAATCCTGTCATAAATTTAGATTCAGAAATGAGATTATTAAAAACAGACGTTTCGGCTTGCAAACAATTAGAGCAAAATTTGCGTACCACTGATCAACTGTCTGTAAAAGCTTAGGATCAGGATTTTCGAGAAATTACTTATTCGTTTTCAAAGAAGGTTAGAAAAAGTATATATTTAAAATCAGAGTGTTTAAGGCGAAGAGTTTCTGGTAAACAACCCGTAGGCCTTTTTTGCCTGCGACGGTAAAGCCTTTGCAAGATGGTTTCTCCGTTTCAAAGTACTGCACACTTTTACCCAAAAAAACACTGGGTAGTTGACCATGATATCGGAGATGCTTGAATCAGTTCTCCATCGCAGAATCGTAATGCGAACTTTTAAAAAGTGCTCAGGCCATTATTGTTCCGACTTATGTGGCCCTCTGATTTGGAGTTAAAGCTCAATGCCCAGTTCTGTGAACCTCTTCCACTATATGCATCTGCGTTGCTTGAACATGTTTTTATAATGGCAACCAGGGCTTTCGCCTGTCACAAATTTTCACGCCACATCGGAATATGTCCATTCCTTTGTGGGCCATCATTGCGTCACGCATGATCAATGGACTCTTAAAGATTAGTCCAACTACTTAATCATTAACAAACGCGTCATCTAGAAGTTGCAAGAAGATTTATTTTGTGCAGTGCCTTCCCACTTTTTCTATTAATCATTTCTCTTTCCTTCTTTATGTTTAATGCGCTACCACCAGTTTTCCATCCTTATCTGCCTGTATACACAGTTCCCCTGCTTAATTTTCAGGATAACCGTAAACATTCCATTATTCTCAACTTGCCAGAAACACAAGATAAAGTGACACAATTCACTCAAGTGTAGTAAAGATTGCTCGTTGCTAGGCTCTTGCCTGCTGGACCTATCATACTGATTCAAAAGGTTTGGCAGAACCGCTCGTAGGCCATCCTTTAATACAATTGCATCAGACCTTGCTGCTTTCGCGTGATATCGATCTACCTTCTACCAATCATGCGTTCTTGTCTTGTCCGATGGCTTGATCATGTATTTAACCAAGCATGCACGTAATCGACACTTGGTAGACACATGAAAACCCCCTGATTCTATGCTGCATTTTTGGCTTTCACTTTCTCCGATGAAGGGTTACAATATCCAGACAATTAATTTTGGGAGTTCATGCTGTCAACTCCCTCCCTCTTCTAAGTTTTTAGCTACTGAAAGCATCGGCAGGTCTTGCTAACTGACGTTTGCAGACGCCCAAACAAAACCAAGATAAATTCTGGCCTTGCCCGTTCTACACGTTTTTTACCCTCGAGGACCATGTCATACAGAATAACAAGTGAGAATCACCACTTGAATTTGATAACACATGGTTTACTTATTTGGCGGAGCGCGTATGCAAAATCTGCGCTTGCTGCTTCTCTCAGACTCTTTGAGGAGAAAGATGAATGGGTATGTGAAGGATGAAAAATGCTCGTGGGTGAGTTGACGCCAACAGGGAAGCGAATAAGATGACTCATCAGGCAAGAGCGAGGACGCGAAAATTTGCCAGCATGCGTGTCTGTACACTCACGTATATTACGCCTATGAAAATTTGCATTTTTTTCTACTAAGCTGAGAAAGAAAAGACAAGAGTCGGTTATAAGCGGGTAGAACAATCATGATATTAAGGTGGAAGACAGTAGACTTCTGCAGCACAACAGTCTAGAACTCGTTTTTCAGACATGTGGCGACGCTAGTGGCATAATTTAGAATGGTAGCTTGAACATTTGCTGACCACCTGGCTGCGCTGATCGCTTGTGCGTTTTTTTGAAGTCTATTTGAACCAACGTCACGGATTACTATACAACGTGCAAAGGGTACTGTTTTGAAAACACTATTTTAAGGCTGATTTCAGTTTTCATTAGCAGCATAGCAGCCAGCGCCAAATGACATTTAAATATATACTGTTCATTTTTAAAATAGCATTCCACAATTTTCCCTATAACCTCCTCCGTTCGCAATGAATAAAGTTAGGCACACACACCGGGAAATCAATTCATAATGACCAAAGACTGAAATAGTCAACATCATGGAGCAATGTCCTCAGATATGTCGTAAAGTGCAGGCCAAATAAGACTTCTTTTTCCAGAACGGTGCTAACGTTGTGCGCTGATGACTTCATTGTTGTTGTTCAAATAATCTAAGAGAGTCCAATCGGCTTATACTGGGCGTATTTGGCTAACCGATGTATGTATAAGAATAATAATAATATAAGAAAATTTATATGGAGATGAACAAAATAAAATAAGTAGCTGCGCAATTTCAAAAGCTCACCATTATATTAATAAGTAACATTGGTCCAGCATTTTTAAATATAGTTTGCACGCTGTTGGACCTATCGCCATTGCTCCTAGGTACGTAAACGTAGGATAACCACGTGTTTAGTCCCCTGTCAGCACCTGCATTGTGGCTGAGCCAGATTTAAAACATATACATGCGTGATATCCTTAACGTAGTATTTTCTAGCTAAAATAAAGTTCAGTCAATAATAAATGTGATTTTAAATGATATATAAATCGACTTAGCGTTACATAAGGAAAAGCCTTATATAATTACGGGGTAGCTCATTTTTTGAGGTACTACACAACACACTTACATGATCTACCGAAAAGGCATGGTCTATCCATTTACTTGTTTATAACTATCCTAACTATTGCAATATCAGCTTAACCATTAGGTCAACACTTTATGTTTCAGTGTTGGTGGATTCATAAGTCGTATTAAAGTGAAATGCCACAACAGCCGGGTGGAAGCAAACCAATGGAACATATGCAAATCCGGGTTCGTTTACAAACACTGGCAGAAGTCCACAAAACATAAAACTCCGTTTTGGGTTCCTAAAGACGACTTTCCTGACAATGGATGTCTGTTTATGAAACGCCCCGCCGAAATATGAGCATGATGGCATTGTTTGTTGAATGGGTGTTTTTAAAAGCAAAACCAAGAGGCTTTCAATAAAACGCATTTGATTTTGGCGTTTGCTATGCCAAAAATTATAAAATGTGTGCATCCATTTGAATACAAAACCATACACTTAAGTAAGTAAACTTTTGAGCCACAAATGCAAAAATAATTTGAGCCGAACCATCACATTTAACCATGTTGTTGATAAAAGAAGGCAAAATAACCTTTAATCCGCTTACATGACTAACTAGGCAAGGCGTGTATCACCAGAATAAATGTTAAACCTATGGTGTGGCAAGCCTATTGCTCAAAAGTTTATTTTCAAAAGTCAGAAGCCTATGCATTTTGAAACTTTTTTCCGGTTCCTAAATGGGTTTTGAAAATTCAAATAACACATCATGATATGAAGTAAGTGATTTATTTCCAGATTATGGTGTAGGACACGTTAAGTCTAGGCGTATCAGTCCTTATGGATAGCAACGACATGGAAAGCAGGAAATTTAGCTTTAAACTGTTTTGACATAGAACGCTTGCTTCTTAAATATGAAAAAGTACAGTTAGTTGAATGTTAATGATTGCAGTCTAGACTTCATTTGTCCGAGATGTGTACCTTAAGTCGTTTCGGTGGATGTTCTTGGGATTTCCTGAAGTATTTACGAAGTATCTACTGTACCATATTTTAGAGGCAACAACAAAGTGCCGAAAAACAACGTAGGTCGAGTTAAAGCAAGCGTTTGAGAAAAAAGACATTAATGAAGCAATGAGTTTATTCGATTGATGTTTTAAGTTCTCACCCGACGTCGTCAGCAGAGACACTCGCAAATCGTGCCACCACAACTCTGTCATAATTATGATTTCGCACAAGCGTCGCTTAGAACCGTATCTGATGCAAGTATGTCCTTTTCGCTTGCATTCATGCCATTAATTCAAACAAAATGATTGGCTTATTAATTATGCAGCCATTTGGCCTACTGATGCCGACACGGGAATCGGTGTTCACTCGGGCCTTTCCCACGCGAATATTCACTCTACCACTTAGAATATTTCGCGCCGACTGTGGATAAACACACTGTATTTGCATCAGATACGTCTCCCGACGATGCATGCAGAAGTTTTTTTATTATGACGAATAGAAGCAAATACGCGGTCCCCAGGTTCTTGTTGTAAATAAGAAAACGACGCGATCACTCGAAGCGCACTGTATCATTTTCAGCTTCCGGGTTCACACATGAGGCCATCGTCAGAGAACCTGAAAAAGCAGCAAGCGTTGGCATATTTTTGTAGTCAACCTACAAATAAAGGAGGGTAGAGGAGGGGGTAGCATTTATGCTTGGTCCGTGCTCACGCCATTGCATCGTATCACCTCTGCGCGCGTTCTTGGTGTCATGGCACGCGACCATGGCACCATGTCTTGCGTCCTTAGCGTGGCAGCGTGCGTGCCTGGAAAGGAACTCGGGCATGCTTCTTGGTCGCAAGCACGGAGTGCAAAATAACAGGGCGACATATACATATGCCTAGTAATGGAGTTAAAATCTGAAACCCAGGCCCGTCTGTGCTCCGTTAATCGCGAGCTAGGTCGTCGTCTAGTCTGCCCCGTATAAGGGCAAAAACAGTCACGACATGGCACTTGATCAACGTCGCCAGATGGCTTACCACATCCAGTTGTTATTTTATTTGCAGCTTTCGTGAGCACATAGTAGATGTCGGACGATGAGCGATACCCACGCCAAGCTCTGAGGTGATACGTGCAGTTGCTTCTGACACATTTTTATGTGTGATAGAGGCTGCCAGATTGTTTTTCCCTCTCCTTCTTTTGTTACCCATGGGAGCGTACGAAGACAGCGGCTGACGAAACTGTTGGGGTAGTCATTCCTGGCCAGGTGGTCCCGAAGATGTCGTGGGTCAGAAGAATCTGATACGATCACTGTAACAAGAGCTTTATTTTCCTAACGTTTCAGATTCCGTCGGGAATCCTTAATCATAGGCGATGGTAACGTAGTTAAAGTCATGCGCAGATATGGTTCGTATTTCTCGCATTCATCCCTCAGGTCCCCCGCAATATGATTTATCTTCTAATGAGCGCGTCATTGGGTGGTTTCTGGGCACCTGGGTTGTGTGAGGTCCCTTCCTATAAACCGTGGTGCTCAGTTCCCCATTGGGTCTGCACGTGACGAGTACGTCCAAGAATTGCGGCGTTCCGGCGTTCTCTTCCTCCTTTGTGAATTGTTTTTCGGGGAAGATGCCAAAAAGCAGCTTTTGGAAGTTTGTTAGCCTGCTCCGTTTGATTATAGCGAAAGTTTCGTCTACATATTTTCACTAGAATGCAGGTTCGAATTGATTGAAGGCGACTTTTTCCAGCTCCTGTAAGAAAAGTTCTGTGATCAGGCTGGAAATTGGGGAACCCATTGGCATCCCTTTGGTTTTTTATGCTGTGTTCTACCGTTAAAGGTGAAAACATTTCTGTGGCAAATCATAAAGAGTTCCATTAAATGATCGATTTTTAGAGGATCCCTCACTTCGTCGTTTGCGTGGGACTTCGCATGCCAGGTCCGGTGTGATAGACGTGAATAATGAAAAATCAAAAGATACCATGGCTTGATTTGGTTTAACCATTCTTCCTCGGATAGCTGCCAGACATTAGGAGGCCGATTTGAATGAGTTCCTTGAGCCCTCTCACAGAAAATTTAATTTTTGGACATCCATTTAGATTGGTTATAAGAAGGACTGCCTTTCAATGCCACGATTGGCTGGAGTAAAAAAATGGGGCTTGCGGATTTTGGGCAATCAGCAAAACCAGGCCAGTGGCGGGCCGGTTGGTTTATTTTGTCGCAATTCATCTTGCAATATCACGCTGGTATGCCACAGTCGATTCTGGAGTCCGGTAACCTGGCTGCTAATCGATTTAGCCCATAAGGTAGGCGTGGGTTTGTATGATTGTTGGTCATAGATGCGAGGTTGTGCTTTCACGTTGTAATCGTTATGGTCCATCACGACCGTAGCTCTTTCCTTGTCGGCTGGTATCAGAGATATATCTTCATTAATTTTTAATTTCTTCGCTGCATCTTTCTACGCAAGTGGTATGTTATTGGTGGGCCAATTCAACATTGATAGGAAGGTGACATTCCGGCGCACTGTGTGCTTCGCCTCGTCGGCTGCGTACCAATGCTTGCTGCTTTCTCAGTTTCTCTGACAATGGCCTCTTGTGTGAAGCGAAAAGCTCACAATAATACAGCAAGAGAAGTTTAAATAGTGCACCTCATAAATCCCTTGTCCGAGCATTTTGCCATAGGGAAACGGTGCTTATAGGGTGTTTATGGATGGAAAATTTGGATAGTCGGTGGAATATACTGTAATAACTGCTATATGCATTTTTATTTCATTGTATTTATAAATGTTGTTGATTTATATTTGTGGACTTTCGTAATTTTTATTATTGTCTGAAGTAGAGTCCTTCAAGTGCAGCAAGCAACACCGTCAAAGTCATACGAAAACCCTTGTATTACATCAGAGGAACAATACATCTCAAAAGAAAAGCATATTTGAATTTATAAAGTATCATTTATTAAGGGAGAACTAATTAGTTTTATCGAAAACTGTGTAATCGAAAAAAAGGAATGAACAAAAGCTCAATTATTTAAGTCCTCGTGCAAGTGACACCAGTGTAAGAAAACGAGACAAAAGTACAACATAAGGATAATTAATAAATTTGTTACATACTAATATTTCTTGGATTGTCCTTAAGCGTTCAAAACAGCCGTGTTTCGGGACGAGAAGGATAGAACCAAGTTGTCAATGGTTGTTTAATTTATGCAATTATAAAGTACAAATTCCAAATTCTGTTCCATTGATAGATGTTGAGCTGGCTTCTCCCAGTTCCTCTTGATTAAAGAAATTAGATTTTCAATTGGATTAAAGTCCGGAAAATTGGGGGGAATAAAATGCTGCGCAGGCAGAAAGGCAGGCTGATGTCTGAAAAAATTCAATTTTATTCTTAAGGGTAATGATTATTATACCTCCTTTGATCGGTGCACAGGGACGTTATATTACATAACGGTGGCCATACAAAGGCTTTTAAGGTTGTTTTATCCAAGGGCATGTTTTACTATGTTTACGTAGGTATGGCTGTTTATGGCACCTATTTTTGACCGCCAAATCGGTCGCTCCCCGAACTTGATGGCCATCTAAACCATTAAGCGACAGTAGTTCTTGAAAGTCGGCGTTGACTGTGTATATATTTTTTGGAACGTTCTTTCCGCATGTTACCGTCTGCGTCGACTTCGGCGTCCTGTCTACAAAAAGGACTTCATCGCGGTAGTAAATACTCTTCCAATATGAAAGCCTACGACTTATTTATTCCTTAGCATCGATACAACATTCCTTAATTAGTGTTTCACTTAAATATGGCTTCATCGTTGCTGTCTGTTAACGAAGACCGCTTTTGCGCATTCTTTTTGTAATTACATACCGAGAGAAAAATTGGCAAATATTCCCTTTGAATAGCGCTCACGGACATATAGTGGTACCTTTTTAGTATTAACGAATAAAATTGTCATGAAGCTTCGTTGTAAACCGTTTTTGCTCATGAATTTTACGTCTAGGCACTGTCCAATAGTTACTTATTTTGGAAATTGTGGCCTTTTTAATATCGAACATATTGGCTAACGACTAACGCGGCAGCCTTTTGGCTGCCAATTTTCGTATGCGCACGAAGTCGGCGTCAGAGAGGAAATGCTTTGACATCTGAAAACCACTATATGATACAGAAAAATGAAAGCAAGTCGCGGGTTCTCCTTAAACATCAAGCTGATGCTTATAGATATCAATACGATTAATCAAATTCACCATAAAAATTTATAAAACTAGCTTTTATGGCGTAAAACGTCGCATATTATAAAATAATATTTTTTACACTCAAATCAAGCTTCATTTTTGAAACTTAATGCGATTCCTTAAAGTTGGCTTCACTTCCACTTAATCAACTTCACACAAGATTTTCCAGTTCTGGTAGGGAGTATTATTCCACTTTTTTACTTATTATGGAATTCTTCCACAGCACAATGTATATTCATTAAAACTCTGGTGCTGTCATACCTTATAGCATAGGAAATTTGTTTGATATAAACTTACTCATGATTTAGCCAAAATTAGTGCCTATTTTGCTCCATAACTTTGACTAAGATGGTGGTTTTCCAAACTAAAGCATTTATAATTATCAAATTCACTCAGTTGATTAAAATAACCTGTCCAAGTATATGCTAGACTACCTAGTTAAATTTCGCTTTGAAAGTGGTTTGCAGGACTTGCAGTACTGTATTGCGGAAAAAGCCGATTATCAGAATGAAGGTTTCTTGAAATTTCTGAAAAAATAGATATCATGGTAAGGAGGTCGTCTTTTTGAACGTACCGTACTTTAACGTACTTTAACGTACCGTTCTTGAAATAGATATGTATAGTCCGTGGTGCGAAGCGCCCCGCACACCTCCAATCTACACGCAGAGCAACATACTCCCGGTGGCCACGGGAAACAAATTCATCTACATTTTTCCGCTTTACACTTAATTCTGCGAATTTCTTTTACCACCTATCCTGTTTTCCCACCCCCAATAACCCCTATAACCATCGTTTCCGTGGGACAAATTCTGGGACTAGGGGTATGTGAAGTGCACCACTTAAACTACCGTTGCCAATAATAAAATTGCCTTTCGAGCGATCGTGATGTTGATTTTATTAAGTGTGCGGTAGAATGGCAAATTCCTTCCGTGAGAATCACACCCTTTCGAGCGTCCATTCACTTCCCACCTGCGATCGTCTCTGATGATAGGTGAGAATCCGAAACACGCTAACACGCTAATAAATTCCTTGTTTCAATCGGCACACCTCTGCTTTTTTCAAATGAAGTGATCATGGCAGGTGGCAGTATGTCAGTCTTCACATGGTAAAAATATCATCCGTGATCTAGAGCCATGCCAAACTCGTCAGATTTTAACGGTGAAACCATAGCCTCGTAGGCTACCTCAATGTAAGGAATGAGCTTTCAGCCTTTGGGTACTGTTCCATCTGCAACCATGTCTTCTCCAGTCTCTGCTTTGCAGCATTTAATAGGTTTTTTCCTTTGGCAACGGTGGTGCATTAGCTTATGATCCTGTGTGGCTGGCATGCTCCAATATTTTTAAAATCCTGGCAACGGCAGTTTCTGTCAGCTCCTAGTCCACTAACCGCAACTACTCCCACGATTGCGTAAGATGTGAATGACGGTAATGGGGGTTTTAAGGTTGGAGCCTTACCAAGGACAAGCAGTCATGCTCTATAAATAAAAGGGCAACTGTAGTTTAAGCAGTGCACCTAAAATACCCATAATTACAGCGTTTTGTCCTATGGAAAAGGCAGTTATAGAGCTTTAATGGGTGTGAAAATAAGATAGGCAGTAGAATATACTCGAATAGCTGCCTTATGCATTTTCATTTTATTGTTTAAAAAAATGTTGCTGATTTATACCTGTATTATCGTCTAATGTATTGCGGAAAAACTTGATTAAAAAAGCAATGATGGTAAGAAGTCATTTACTTCAACTTATCTGAGGTCAAACATGCAGGTCTATAGTTGGATTTGTAGTCTGTGGCGCGAAACGCTGCGCACACCTTCAATTAACATGCAGGTCAACTTACTCCCAGCGGCCGTGGTAAAATAATTTAACTTCATGTTCCCCTAAACACTTACTTCTACAAATTTCTTTCACCGTCTATCCTACTTCTTCACTCCCAACATCTTTATTACTATCGTTTTGTAGGAAAAAATGATCGGACGAGAGTAAATGACGTGTACTACTCAAACTGACTATGCCAATAAAAGGAATATGAATAACAAAATCCACGATAAAATGACATTTTCATGTCATTGTAAGAATGTAGAAGTAAACATGCAGAGAGTTTTCTCCTGAAAAAATGAACACGGGCCGGGCTGAGTACTTTAAATCCAGGGGCTTACATACCCCACCCATAGGAAAATCCTTTCAATGTAGTGCATATGCAACAGTGAATGTAATAGTAATGGTGCCTTCTGTGGGAAGTAGCAGTTGGCTGGTCCTTGTGGCTATTAGAAATATTGTAGCTTGTGAGTTTTATGTCAAAACCCACACATGATGAATCAGTGAAATGACTTTAATTTTATGCCACTGGTTTTTATGATGAAGTAAATATTCAAGACAAGTACACTAAAAAAACTCATCTAAAAACTCATTCTGAAACCTGCTCACATTAGCGACTGCCAAAATTTTTTTAATGGAGTTGGAGAGGGAGGCATCAGCAAAGAATACCGTGGATTTATCTGGAGGCCATTGCTGTTTTCAGGCCTTTGATCAGACATTTGAGAAGGACGAAATTTCAGTTTGCCAAATCCTATGTAGAAATATTACAAGGAAAATAGGAAACCTGAGTGGAACGTTTGACTTGCAGGTTTTCGGAAAATTGGTAAGAAATTTCAAGTTTCTCCATGTTTAAATTTTAATAAAGATTATTTCATCCATGATGACTTTCTTTCTACTCTTGGGATTTGTTGAACAGTGATGTATAACGATCATTTTAAGTCACCACGAGGATAGAGTTTCCATTCAGTCTCACGATTTTTAACTCTTAGTGTTTTAGCCTTTTAAAACATTTATGGTCTTTTGCCCGATGAATAAGAAAAAATATTAATAGTGGAATACTTCTACCATCCCTTTTAATAACTCGTTACGTGAAAGATGGGTTAAAACATGCGCATTGATTATATGAAGACTGTGAAAATCCTGTTAAAGTTAAGTAAGTCGCAGAGGAAACAAATTTTAACTCCGCACCTTATACTGAAGCGGAATAATAATTTTCGTTTAACAATGGAGCAAGACGGTAATTAAATGCCTCAGGCAACGTCTTTTGGCAGTTGCAGTAGCAATTGGCTACCAATACAATCTGCTCTGCGTAACAACGTAACCCGAAACCCCTGAACTTTCAATTGTGATCTGCCCACTGCAAAGTTAAACAGGTTGTTACATCTTAACAGTGGCTTAGTTATCCAAATAATCCATGAGCTCCTAAGAGCAACTGTCCCCTTCAGAGTTATACTTGACGAATATATTTGCTCTTTGAAAAAAGCTTTGAAAATAGTGGAAGTTTCCAATACATGCTCTTATAAATGCGTTTTGACGAATTTAATTATACTCAGCCTTGTGACTATTCGCATAAAAGTAATTTGGACTTATTAATTGTTCTGTCTTTTAAATTTCTCGAAAGAATTATATATCTAACGTTCTCGTCTGAAGGCGTTGCGAGGCAAATAGCATACAAAGTGGGTTTTGTAATATGTCGAGACTAGGTGGTGCTTGAACTTGTTGCCCTTAATTGTCACTCATGGGAAGTAATAAAAGTCTGGGCAGCTGGGCAACCTTAAATAGCATTTTCATAAAAGAAGACAAACGAGCGGCTTCAAAGCTTAATAAGTGATTTTCATAATTTCAAATTAATCAAGCCTTCTTAGCAGGCTTGCTGTTAATGGCCGGTCATTTTAAGCACTCTGTTTTGTTTCTAGTGTCCCAAGTGCACGTAAACGCGGGGTTTGATTTAGCATCTAATCATTTATTTTGACAAAAAATACGTAAAGTATGTCGAACTAAGTCCGCAGAATGTTTTCTAAGTAGTCATAAACATGCATAATGTATATCCCCTGATCATATACCAAACGCTAGCAAACTGGAACGATCAGCACATGTGAATAGTAAAGAACAGATTATACAGTCTACACTACGCATACCTAGAAGAGACTAGTTTTGCATCACTAGCACTGACCGTCAAAATTGGCATAATTAATTATCGGAAGAATAGACTATTGAATCCTATTTTGCGTTTACACTGAATATGTTTTTTGTGTGCAGGATTGATACCCCTGAAATGATAAAAAAATCCAGTTTATGGAAGCTAAACTGACCAGAGTTTAAGCATTTAATTATCAAAAAGTTACGGGAACGCGTTCAGTGAACAACGCATCGATTCTAGTCTGAGAGGTGAAGGGAAGGGAAGAGGGGGAAGATGTCCGATAACGATTTCATGGCGCCGCCTGGTCGCTGTCTCGCGATATTGTTGGAGGCGCGAGGACGCATGCTGAGTAAATACAGTATGGCAAGTCCTGCATGCAACTTTCATGGTGTAATTTGACTTTTTAGTTAAGCATATACAGGGTGTCCCAAAAAAAGCATGCACATTTTACCTTATTTTAAAAATGGTGTTTATCATAATTTTATTATTAAATAAATGCAAATATATTTGCAAGTATTTTTTTATTATTTTTTCACTGCATGTTCTCAAAATGACGTCTACTTTGATCATGACACTGCTGACAATGCAAAGCAATGGGATCGCATAAACCATGAAACAATTCCCTTGGTATAGGGGTGCATTCACGTTTAATGGCTTTTCTCAGTTCAGCAACTGTTGCACTAGTCAAAATGCAGTGAGAAAGTACTAAAATGATAATTGTCAATATTTTTACGTTTGTGAAACAATAAAATAATAATAAAAACCAAGTTTACAAGTATTTAAAATGTGTATACATTTTTTGAGACACCCTGTATTTGGAGAGATTATTTTGATCAACTGAGTGGATTTGATAATGAAAAAGGCTTAATTTGGAAAAATGCCCTCTTATGTAAGGTTATGGAGCGAAACAGGCACTATTTTGTGGTAAATAATGAGTAAATTTATTTTGATGAAATTTTCCACGCTTTTAAGTACGACTGATCCAAACGATTAATTAATATGCGTTATGCTATGGAGGAATTCTATAGTAAGTAAGAAAGCAGAAAAATATCCCTTCCAGAACTAGAAAATTTAGTCTCAAGTTGTTTAAATGAGAATGAGGTCAAGTTTAAGAAATCGCATTTATTTTCACAAACAAAGAACAATTTAAGTTAAAAATTCTGCTAAGCTAACCTGTGAAATAACTTTGCAGATGATGCGGTAACAAAAAAGTTTCGGCGCATTTTTCTTTACCACACGGCAACCTTGGCGAATAAGCGAAGTGTCCCATGTGAAACCGAAAAGATAAAATAGACAAAGCCTTACTAAATGTAAATCATGTTACATTTTATAAAACCACGCGAAGTTAACGGAATTAAATTTCCATCCTTAACTTCTTGATGAAAGTTGGTCTATGCTCAAAGATGACCGCCTTTAAATCATGGCCGAATTTGCAAGCGGAGGCACTTCATCTATTATGCTGTCAATTGGGATTAAAGTAACCAGTTTTTTATAATCAGCAGCAGTGGACCCTAGATTCCTTGGTGTTCTATAATTTCTCGTCAACTCACGAGCAGCTCCCTATTGCAGAATAATTTACGCTGCCCTCAAAATCTTTCAACTGCTTTTAGCCTCACTGGCGAGAGTTGTTGAAACAATAAAATGAAAAAGGTTCAATCTATAAGGTAAGATGCCATATAAATGTTTACTTTGAAAGGCTTCCATCTCCTTGTGCTCCCACGAGTCGCAATGCTCAATCTGTATGGAAATGGATGACAAATGAACTGTATCTCCTTCATCGAATAAAATCTGGTAATAAGGAAAGGATGGACCTTCTGTTTGAAACAATAAAGTCCTTCCAGCGTAGGCCCAAAAATCATGATTCGCAGCTGCTATAGTTTTTGTCCAATCTGCATGTTCTTGCGTTTCCGGGGACCCCCAATAAA
The DNA here is from genome assembly GCA_036362985.1 of Ligula intestinalis. Taxonomy (NCBI): domain Eukaryota; kingdom Metazoa; phylum Platyhelminthes; class Cestoda; order Diphyllobothriidea; family Diphyllobothriidae; genus Ligula; species Ligula intestinalis. Next base: position 37,321 of record JAYGXS010000084.1, read on the forward strand.
AACCTTCATAAATCACTCTTTTTTATGATAGTTCCATTTTCGTACTACCTGTAGTTTTTTAGTAACTAAAAGTTTCATAAACGCATGCATAATAGCAAAAAACAATCAATTCGTAAGGTATATGAGTTTCAATTTTGGGTTATTTAAACCATAGGGTTGTATATGATTGCCTGATTCTGACTGCTAAGCCAGAAGTGGTCATACTAGGCACCCCGTCTTTGTTGCTAGCCTTCGTGAAACTCCGCAACCAGGTAGCATATGCAATAGCCTGGTTGGTAAATAGCTTTCGGAAGAATAGTATTTATGAATTGTATTTGAACGGTTCTTTGCAAAAAGCAACCAGCTGCAAGTCGAAAGTGGCGATACCAGCTGCTCAGAATGTTTTCAGTGCATACATATGTGCATATATGAAATTAGAAACACATACTCTATAGAGCGTGATTTTCACGCTTTTATACATAACAAATTCTTGTAAAATTTTGTCGTCTGAAAAGGAGGTTTTTTGTGGAACATCATCTACACAGTTGTCACTATGAAAACCGCAAATCGGGATGAAAGGTTTCAAAGCTAAAACATTTTTCCGTAAAATTGGAATATCTTTAACTCCCAGGTATCACTGACAAAACATTTTTATATAACCATTGCCTGATCTGGGAGAGCGTCCATACATAAAATCTGTCACTTTTCCAAGAGAGTTTTCTAAACAGCTGATTGTTGCACTGATCCATCATGGAAGAAAATTCACCTGATAAGGTTAGGGGGACATTGTAACCCACTGAGGCGAAAATAGGCACACACTTGCCAGCAAACCATCTTCATTCAGACTGAAACGCATTTACAAGCCATAAGGTGGATGGATAGGTAAATTGATTAATACTGCTAGATGGCCACTGCGCCAACTGGACAAAAGCAGCATCATAAAGCAGAACGTTTAGAGAAACCTGAAAAGCTGATGTGCATACAGCACTTTCTTCAATTAAACTGGGCTTTGCTTTCATTTCGCTTGAGTAAGCTTTAACACAGCCTTTTACCTTCAATGGACCAGAACACTTAATGAAATTACCATCAGTATTTCCTTAGTGAGTTTGTTCATTCCAATAATAATTCAAACTCGTCTTTTTTTCCGTAGCTTGTACGGTTCCCGTTATTAAATGTTTTTAAATGCATAAGCAAAAATTAAATGCTCGATTCTATTTATTCAATTTAAGACAACAGTTCCAGCATTCATGCACTGTGTAATTGGTTGAAATTATATGATTTTATTTAGAAGTTACATCCTTATGTTGTGGTCGAGCTCACTGGAGACGAGAGATTCAATAAACAGCCTTCATGTGGATTAACTACTGGAGTCGATTGTATCATAATAGGACCGTATGAGTCCGAGATTAGATGAGTTTGGATCGAGCTTACTCGAGAGAATGGATCTAATGAAGAACCTTCAGACCAGAGATTGTCCGGCTGCGAGGTGTTCTGAAATAAAGGAGTGGATTCTCAAGCTTCGACAAGCAAACAAGCAAATCCTCATTCATCGAGCTCATCAGACATGAGATTGCGATCCATTGTGGTAAGAGTTCGGCAGTAATAGGAAAATAGGTTCATTGTTAGAACTGGTAATTTTATCAAAAGAAACGTGTAACGAGGAGAAATATGGGTTAATCTAAGGAATGATGCGTAACAGCAATTAATCTCGTAGAATACTGTAGAAACGGAAAAAAATTATAGACTAGAAAAATGTGGGAAATAATTGAATAGAAAATTGCAGTCTGATTATAACTCCGAAATAAGATGGACTATCTGAAAATTTAACATTACGATAGAAAAAGTCAGTAAAGTGGAATCAAAAGAATGATAAAATCTGAATGCAAGAAGTAAAACTGGTTTTGACTTATCCAAGCCGCAGAGGGCGCCGGGTCCACACGTTGAGTTTTGAAAAATCGAATAAAGCGGGGGTTAGCCCAAGAAAAAACACACGGTTCGGTTTGTGTCGCTACTCTTACTGCAAAAGGATTCCATTTTTCCGACAAGACTGCATGCAGGTTTTGTAAGGCAAAACTTAAAAATCGACATCGACTTACAGGAAACGCGTCTTTCTGAACGCGATTTTCCCAACCAATGTGCCTTTCTATGTTCAAATAACCACTTCGTCTATCCCAACTTCCTTATCAAATGAGGACTGCAATCTTTTCTGATTGAACCGTCGGAAGCTTTCTTAAGGAACAAACACTGGGCCATCGAGAAAAAAAATTCGCTTTTAGGCAATCTTCACTTATTCTGCATCATTCTGAATTTGACTGTAGTAGTTAGTAATTCACAACTCAACTGTAGGATACCTATGACGCACATTAGGTTGAATTTATTTTCTAACGGATGCAATGCTGATCCGCACGAACGAAACACTGACGTGCCTCATGTCCTCCGATCGAAAATTGAAAAGCCAGAAGTAAAGAACAAAGGGTGCCGACAGATGTGCGGATGTTGCAGCTTCTTGCTGTCATTAGAGACAAAGATTAGGTTGCGTGCGTCAACAAGTGATAAAATGACGGATTAGTGTTATGGTATTCATCCGTCCTTTGGTTAAATTGTTTCATAAAATGGTCACAAGATGTCCTTTTGTTCTAGAGTTAACTGTATGGACCCTTTGGAAAACTGATCAAAAAAGGGCTGATAGAGCATAGAAATAGAGAGTGAATTGGACTGTTAGTAAACAGCGTCCGTCCCACTGACGCTTTATGTCAGAGACGTAAAATCTTATAGGTAAAGCTAATTTTGTTTTCGTTTGGCAAAATCTCCCATTTCGTTTACGATTGAAAAGGCGTGTTGGCAAACAGCTGTCTTCGGTCATTCACTTCAGGCCGTTACAGTGACACGGAAAACAGGTGACTAAAGCAGGCTGTTCGGTATAGTGCTAATATGCTTCTTAAGGTGGGGAGGAATGGGTAATTAGTCATCTTGTGGCTCCCTCGTCTCCTGCGAGCTGGACTCAGCATGCCCAGGACGTTGGGTTGTCACGCGTGTGAGACGGATGTGTGGCTTTCCCACGAACAATGTCACACGCGCGGCGTGCTCCCTGGGACTGTGAGCAGCGTGGTCGCAAGCAGTGTTCTCTGCGGCTGCGAGTAATATAGTTTCGGGCTGCGGAGCTGCTGATGGTGCGAGATCCTTGTACGCAGTCGGCCACCGAAATAAGACTGCATGTACCAGCGTCTTTTGACAGCAGAGAGCGGGTTTTGCCAAACGAATTGCCACTGCCTTAGCTGTGGCTAGCACTCGTTCACGAAGGCCTTTAGAGTAGTGTGTTGGTGCCTAGTATATGACCTGCAAGGCCTTTCTCACATCAACTTGGCGATTTGTATCGATAAGGTTTGCAAGGATTGAGTGAACGGCTGTCTCAATCCAAATGATCACAACCAGGTATCACAAACCTTGTAAATTCTAGTAATCCAACACGTTAAGTAGAGTAAATCTTTCCAAAAAGTGTGTACCTGTCTCTTAAAAGGCGCAGATCTGATCAGCTCACTTGAAATGCAGGTGATAGAAATAAAAATAATATTGTTTAAGTCTTCATTTTAAAAATTGTCTGTGGTTCTTTTATCGTAATAATTATAGTAAATGCGAAGCACTTAGAGAATCGATTGGTATAAAAACAAAACATGGTTTTTCAATACGCTGTTATGGAATAAACTAACTGGATTCAAGAGAGATTTGTTTCGACTCAGAAAATCTTATCTTCAAACAACTGCGATTTAAATTACAAAGCTTAGCACAAACGCGAACGATTGCCACTAGAAAATTAGCTTCTGTGGTCTTTGATCATACGGAAACGCCCTTTGGGCATTGTATTTACCGTTACCGTGGAATACGAAGTCAGAGTTGGCACTGCATTAACCGTTCCTATGGTACTTTGGCATACCAATGACCACTTTAATGGGCATTTATAGTTTTGTAGCGGAGCCAGAACCAAACGACGACAATAAAAGTGGTTCCTTAATGACGTTAAACAGAGGCTAGTATACGTTGCAAAAAAGAGCTGTGCCTATTAGAAAACGCGCAAGCTGGAATATTACTTAAGCTATTTTCATCGTGCGCGTTGAATATAAAACGTCCTAATAATGAGGACTTCAAACGGACAAATTATATCAGATGCTTTCTTGTGAAGAGAATAAATTATGTACACCTTTTGCGAGGACTTATCGTTTTTTGCCCATTTGGTTTTTTTATATACGTTGCCCCAGTTAATGGAATTGCAATCGTCAACTGCATTAAAACGATCGTCCGATAGTTTACTCTTAAAACAACAGTATTTGAGTATTGACTTGCCTTGAAGATATGGTATGATATAAATGCCAGAAGATAATCTGTTGTTAAAATATATCGAGAACCATGTTAAATGTAAAGTATTCGTTGGATTTTAAGGCCGCCTTTCTTGTAAACCTACCTAACAAACGCAATTGGGTGTGTTTGCAACTAGCCGCCATATTGAAATTTCTGTGTCATTGGCTGGACCCTGGAAGTGAGACCTTGCGCGAAACTTTAGATGTGCGGAATGCTTTTGGGCCTAAACATAAAATATTTCAAAGTAAGTTACAAGAAAAAATCACTCAAGCGTAACGGCGAGACATAATAACCCACCAGGCAGTTGACATACTGCATAATATCATGCAAAGTAATAACATTGAGGACTAGCGTTCATTTTTGTTAACACTTCCCATGTTAACGCCGTTTACACTGGTCAGATTTCGGCAAGTTGACTTACATCATTTTCGAAAAATGTTTGGTTTGTTCGAATTCCCGCATTTTACATGATAATCTTTATTCATACCAACTTAATTTCACTTGTAGTCTTCCATTCGGCATTGGCACGTAGTATCAGCCGTAAATGTACATGGCGTAGAACCTTGTCGCACGCTAGTACGCGTATTTAAATGATTTGTCAAAATATCTAAGAGGCCAGGCATGCTTGAGCCATAATGTAATGGATTGATATTTGCTAATTGTTGAAGCTCCACTTTGCGTTTTTACACGCACTCTCCGCTAAGGAAGTTTGATCTGATAAAGGTGCCCGGAAGTGAAGGAAATCCTTAAATTTGAATAGTTATATTTCTTTGCGCGAAAATTTGACATGGTATGAACCATAAACCAGAGTCATGTCAAAGTGTGCAGCAGGGCTTTGGAAAGGTACATTTTTTTCCTATACCAGTCATGCTAGTCACAAAAGGCCACGGGACGAACACACAAGAGGGCGACACGGTGACAGGCAGGGGATCAGGTGACAAGAAGACTGAGGACAGCCAGAGACACACAGAGTGGCTCAAACGTGATTGGTCGAACAAACACACGAAAGAAAGGACGGCATATGTACGAGGGCTTTGAGCCAGAGTACCCATTCTCTGAAGATGGGTAAACGAGACCACTACCCGAAACGTCAGGCTTATAATAAACCTCTCCCGGTGAACTCTCCTCTTTCTTCTGATACTAAACAGTATTTATATTTCAAGGTATTATTTTCGCTTTCATCATCAATTTTATTGACCTAAACAAATATTTTATTACTTAAAAACACTGTAGCATAGTGTTTTTGAGACAGAGGTGCTTTTGCGTCATATTGAAGTGATTTTTATTTCCATTGCACAACGATTTTACAAAAACCTATTTTCTAGACACATTTAATTGAAAAATAGCACTTTTTAATTCATTAACGAAAACAAAACGACATTCGGGAAGAAAAAACAATGAAAAATTGCATAATTCACAACTTTAAGTGTACATTTTTATGTTTAAAATAAAATAAGACCTGCCCGTTGAGTGGATCCACGGGATCATTAACTGATGTTTGCTTTATAAAATGACATTTAAATAGGAAATTTGGACATTTCTTAAAAGCAAAACATGTTGTGATCCTATTTTTGTGAAAAAGTAATTTTCCAAACAGTCTGTAGCTTATAATCTACTTCATCGAGACTGTTTTAGATTTTGACATGCTAGCAGCGAAGATGGAACTTAATTCTACAAACTATTGCGTTCAACACTTAAGCGTTCGCAAAATCAAAACAAAATATTCAAGTAGGTTCAATGTTTACTCTCTTCTATCCACGATGAACACATCTCCTACTTTATGCCTGAATTGGAATCAGACTTAAATTTTTTGTCCTTTTCCCACGAGATGATAATAATCATATTTCGAAAGTGATGGGAATACTCTCAGGGGACACGAAAGCGTGTGTGTAAATCCCAACTAAGGAGTTGAGAGCTGTGCGTTTTTTGTAAATGAATTATTATCATAGGAAATTTTCCAAAGCGAGGTTTATGCACTTGAAAATAAACTAAACGGTAAAATATCATATTGCTTATGATGTAAAAATAACAGAACTCTGTTTTGCAGATTTGGATTGAACAGACTAATTACAGCCTGATTTGTGCCATTCCAAAAACTTTTTCGTACCCAACGAAGTCGACAGTTGTGAAGCAGAAAGAGAAGAAGAAGGAGGAGGAACAAGTATGCATTTTGTTAAAAGATGGCTAGTTTTTTTCTTTCTTACTTACCAGTCTTTTAAAACATAGGCAAGACGGTCATGCTAACACTTAGTTCAATATTTATTGGTAGGAATGTTTCGAAATAAATAAGTTAGTAAGTTTGCTGAAGAAAGTACAGTGATTATACAATTTCAAAAGAAACGTTATTTGAAATCAAGTTTTAATGGAATTTAAAAAGCATCGAGACAACAATTGCCTTTATTTTCTAGATAGATTGCTAACCAAAATCGAGTATAACTGTGTCAATTTAAAAATCATGCAAAATATCTGACACACTCATTTGAAACTATTCCCTTTCTTCATGGGTTCAATATTGTTTTAGGTTCAAACACTCAGCGTAACTTGTAGATACAATTTTTCCACCATAAAGCTTAGTCACTTCTTAGTACCTTATGGATAGGCTCTAAGTGTTTCTTTTTATTCTTTTGAATACGCATCATATTTTTGAATTTTTTAAATAACCACTGATCAAATTACTATTTTTATCCATCTAACGTGTCTTTCCCTAAATTTTATCCAGTGCTTTGGTGAAATGATAAAGCGAAGATGTTGCTTCATTAAAACACATGTCACAACATGTCATTTCGACTTCAATTTTCTGGGTTCATGAAATTCCCGCAAAAATTGCGGAAGAGGGATTATCGATCAAACTACGAAACAGCGCAAAATTACGGCAGATGTGCATATGTTGTTTGAAATACTGAAATGCGTCTTCGATTATAAGAGATTGTTAAATTAGAGTTGGAACAGTAAATTTCGTGCAAACTAATTTTAAAACGTTTGAGTCACGTCCGGCATCTAGTGCTTTAACAAGCTTCTGTACGATCACTTGCTAAAACTACACTGTGTAAACTAGAATTGCTTAACATTTATCGACATTTCTTTCAGGGATTCCTGATTTAAATAAAAATTGAAATATATTTATGGAATGCGTGGAAACAGTATTCATCCATACACTTAGCTAATATAAATTTTGAACTTTTCAGACTGTATACTTAACGGAAGAGCTTTCCATTAAATGCTTTTTTATTTTATTGAGATTTTCTAAGAATTTGAAGTGTAAATTTATAAAGCATCACATCAGCCTATTTTGTAATTATGTATTAAAATATATAACATGGCCTATCTCCATTGAAACTCTTTTTGAGCGCTATATGCTTAGATGCAATTAAGGCAACGGGCAGTTTGCACACTATGATTGCAGATAATACGGCAAGTTTTGGGAACGACTTACTCGGAAATAGAAAAGCGGTAGTTTAACTCAAAAAATAAATCTTTTTTTAAAGGCAAGCGTAAAAAAACATTTTATTTGCCCCCAATGAATGAAAGTATCAATGTTTTGTATGTTTTGTAAAAGCACATATATATTTGAATTCATGTTAGGATCTTAAATTAATGGACACAAATCCTACTGCGTGAGTTGCACTGTGCGTAGAGTGCATTGTTTGGAGGTGGCCGCAAGAAGCATTCCTTAATTTCAAAATCCTGACGCAACTAAAACATTTTAGCATTACGCTATGTGATAATTGCCGGCATAACCCAAGTTGAGTAAGATTTTCTAAGCAAAAAAACACTTCGGAATTTCGCCAAAATATATTCGAGTTAAGGGTTTTGCAGGAAAAGCTGATGTTAGTTTTTTTGTAAAACTGTCGTCCAAGTGCAAAAAAAGTTTTCTCATTAAAGTATCGACTCAATATTTTTTTTAATATATTACCCCAAATTCCTCTGTTTAATTGCAAATTGTGTGCGGGAATAAAAGAATATGTACGTGGTACGTGTAGATGCTGGTTCAACTTTAGCAACAGTTATATCTGCATTGGTATCCCGTTGGTGCCTGAACAAGCTGTGGATTGGAAGAAGGACTGTATGACTCTCTTTAACTAGAAAATAATTACGGCGCAAGTCACCAGTACTCATTTCCTAGACTACGGTTATACTAATTGACAGCAATGAACAAGTTGTTATGTAATACTCAGGCTACCCAAGTCATCGAAGAACTGGTAGGCTTAGAGAGAAATCTTCGCACCAGGGAAGTTAGTATTCAGTGTTTATGCCTCTTGATATCAATGCAGATATTGCAACACCTTGAGTCACGCAGACAACTGATAAATATACATCCTTATAAAAGGAATAAGCTGTATTGCATTTAATGAGAATGGAATAATCAACGAAGAGTGGGGATGATGAAATGCAACATCCTGGTTTGCCAGCCGTCAGTGGCCAAACATTACCAAGACATTTCTGAATGACCGTAGATTAGATTTGGACGTTAATACGTTAAATACTAGGACGCGCTACCACTTTGCCACAGATTCTTTAGCACTTTGGATGTTATTTCCCGGAACAATGAGTTAAAATATCTTATTCCTACATCACGTTAGCTGTATTTCGTGAAAACAAATGCTATTAATTAAACTTTGAGTTTTTTTCACAATGCATCTCAGTTAGAAGATAAAATTTCAAAAGAAGATAATTTAAACTCAGTTCGAGAGCACTTTAACCGCAATCAAAAAACTGGCCATTTTCTCCAGGGCCTCATGTATCTCGGCATATTCCAGTGTCTTAGCCTGTGCATGGCAGATTTTACCTATTACTCATAAGTATATTTCTTTGAAAGTTATTGACTGACGTACGGCACAAGGTGATCATTTAAAAGCCATCACTTCAACGCTTTTTATGCGTTGTTCCCAAACGTGCGTTATTAAGTGTTATGCCTGAATGCATCCTATTCATCGCCTAGGATGGCAAGCTAACGTGCAACTAAATTCCACCAGAAGGCCGGAACCCATATCCTTCTCATAATTAATCTGACCTTACTCCAATAGTTATCACAGAAAATACGTGATTACAGTTCCTTATCGTTCCTCCAATGCCTTTGCTGGTGGTTTTTCAGCTAACTACGCGAGGGGTAAAAACAGACAATTCAGTCTATTTTTAACTCACGTTACTACAAACGCTTGCGTTTTCTTGTGCATTGCTATCTATTTTTGCCATAATTCAGTTAGTTGTAGGTTTCCACCAAAAGAGTACAAAAGTCTACGCCCAATGACATTGCCTCGTATACGAAACCATCATTTCTTTCGTGTACTAAGTGCCCTCCCTTAGAGACCGACAAAAAAATTTGAGTGAACGCAAGAACATAAAGCAAACATATTTTTTCAATGAATTGTCGATTATTTCTTAGTAACAGCCCTGCCTTATTGTTAACAAAACTAGTGCGATTTGAGCAGACAAGAGTTAAGGAAACGGGCGAGCGCTGTTAACTTTGAGACTGGTTCCACTGGAGGACATATTTAAATCCATGAAAAATGGCCATCAAAGAAAATATAGCGGAGCAAGGCCCGTCAATTGCCTTGTTGGCCGACACTTTTCCTATCCGGTTTCTTTAACTACCCAGACTAGTTGTCATTTAAAAGCAATCTTGAAAAAATAAAAGTGTTTATCTGCTGACCTCGCTGGAGAATGAGTCCAAAGGCATAAGAAAACGAGTTCATCCAACAAAACCTTTCAGTAACCACGCACTCTACCATAGGTGACCCTGTTTCCGGACGTGGTAGCAGAGAAAGATGCGTAGCAACGGGCAGAATCAGTCACACGGAATTTTTCTTAATGTTTCCATATCCCATACTTGGTGCTCACATATTCCATAACACTGGCCGACGGAATTATTCCATCAAAATCCCACCCAGTTCACCTTGGTCCGCGAGAAAGGCGAAATCTTTCGCGGCCGCCCTCGAGGAGGACTACCACCACTCCCAAAAGGCAAGGACAGCTTCCATATAGAGCTGATTCCAAATGGAGGCTTGTCATAGTATCAACCTCATACGTCTTCTCAGAGGCAGTATGTGTCAGTGACAGGAAGATATCAATATAACTGCAATGTTGTCTAGGCAAAGGGACAGACTGGACAGCTGCCCACGTGGGTACGTACGTATTTGCCTGTGGTGAACCTTTCATGTGGCAAATTTGATATGCCGCAGAGGCGCCGTCTTTTTTCGGCTCTGGTATAAATACTGATTTCAAAAGAACAAGGGAATTCAAAATAGCCAGGTTCGAAGATGCCCCAGTCAGAAAGAGTCTAAACATCCATGTTTGCCAATGTGAAAGAAAATGCGAGTCAGCTTCACCCAATTACAAAAACTTGCACGGATGATCATTGCACATGTTTACACGCGCAAACTTGTTAACTTGTGCATGCGCGAACACGAAAAGAAGCCAAATCGCACCGACACTAACGTTAGAAAACGCTTCCGTATTTGCGAGTTCGAAGAAAACGGATAATCATTTTAAATTACGGAAAATGTAAACTGACCGAAAATACATGGGAAATGTACCTTTCCAAAGCCCTGCTGCACACTTTGACATGACTCTGGTTTATGGTTCATACCATGTCAAATTTTCGCGCAAAGAAATATAACTATTCAAATTTAAGGATTTCCTTCACTTCCGGGCACCTTTATCAGATCAAACTTCCTCAGCGGAGAGTGCGTGTAAAAACGCAAAGTGGAGCTTCAACAATTAGCAAATATCAATCCATTACATTATGGCTCAAGCATGCCTGGCCTCTTAGATATTTTGACAAATCATTTAAATACGCGTACTAGCGTGCGACAAGGTTCTACGCCATGTACATTTACGGCTGATACTACGTGCCAATGCCGAAGACAAAAATGCCTCCGCTGTATCGCACAAACGTGTGTTTTTCGCTTTTGTTCCATTGAAAAGTACTGGCTGAACGTAGGTTGTCTGACTGAATATGACAAACAATAGATTTGAAAAGGAATAAATAATCTTCACTGGACTGCGTACATATACTTCTTTCAGCAGTGGTGTTTCTGGCTCAAACAATTGCCATCCTAGTTCAATTTTGCATAAAATTCCAACCAATGTTTTGCATGAGAATGTATTTCTTTTAAGTTGGCTTTTATCAATCAATTGAAATTTAACAGCGGGAACTACCTCTCAAACGAGGCATCCTAAAGTTTTAATTGTTTTTTTACAATAAAAAATGTGTTTCTGAAAGGGTGCCGCAATTTGCTGCTCAATTTGGGCCATATATAACCTTTGATAACTACCCATACATATGAATTTCGTATATGCAAACGTTCTGATCGCATGTTTCGATATTTTTGGATAGCTTTGGACGCCTCCTTGTGCGAATAAAATGCCGAATAGAATTTTGAAATGCAAATCATTCCTGAACTATGGTTATACTCCATTTGGTTGTCTTTCCACAGCGTTATCTAAATCGATGGGTTTAAAATGCGTAAAAGGTAAACTTACCAAAAATACATGGGAAAAATATTTAGAAAACACGAATGGAAGACTACAAGTGAAATTAAGTTGGTTTAAATGAAGATTATCATGTAAAATGCGGGAATTCGAACAAACCAAACAGTTTTCGAAAATGATGTAAGTCAACTTGCAAAAATGCATGCTGACTTCCCATGCCGAAATCTAACCAGTGTAAACGGCGTTAACATGGAAAGTGTTAACAAAAATGAACGCTAGTCCTCAATGTTATTACTTTGCATGATATTATGCAGTATGTCAACTGCCTGGTGGGTTATTATGTCTCGCCGTTACGCTTGAGTGATTTTTTCTTGTAACTTACTTTGAAATATTTTATGTTTAGGCCCAAAAGCATTCCGCACATCTAAAGTTTCGCGCAAGGTCTCACTTCCAGGGTCCAGCCAATGACACAGAAATTTCAATATGGCGGCTAGTTGCAAACACACCCAATTGCGTTTGTTAGGTAGGTTTACAAGCAAGGCGGCCTTAAAATCCAACGAATACTTTACATTTAACATGGTTCTCGATATATTTTAACAACAGATTATCTTCTGGCATTTATATCATACCATATCTTCAAGGCAAGTCAATGCTCAAATACTGTTGTTTTAAGAGTAAACTATCGGACGATCGTTTTAATGCAGTTGACGATTGCAATTCCATTAACTGGGGCAACGTATATAAAAAAACCAAATGGGCAAAAAACGATAAGTCCTCGCAAAAGGTGTACATAATTTATTCTCTTCACAAGAAAGCAGCTGATATAATTTGTCCGTTTGAAGTCCTCATTATTAGGACGTTTTATATTCAACGCGCACGATGAAAATAGCTTAAGTAATATTCCAGCTTGCGCGTTTTCTAATAGGCACAGCTCTTTTTTGCAACGTATACTAGCCTCTGTTTAACGTCATTAAGGAACCACTTTTATTGTCGTCGTTTGGTTCTGGCTCCGCTACAAAACTATAAATGCCCATTAAAGTGGTCATAGGTATGCCAAAGTACCATAGGAACGGTTAATGCAGTGCCAACTCTGACTTCGTATTCCACGGTAACGGTAAATACAATGCCCAAAGGGCGTTTCCGTATGATCAAAGACCACAGAAGCTAATTTTCTAGTGGCAATCGTTCGCGTTTGTGCTAAGCTTTGTAATTTAAATCGCAGTTGTTTGAAGATAAGATTTTCTGAGTCGAAACAAATCTCTCTTGAATCCAGTTAGTTTATTCCATAACAGCGTATTGAAAAACCATGTTTTGTTTTTATACCAATCGATTCTCTAAGTGCTTCGCATTTACTATAATTATTACGATAAAAGAACCACAGACAATTTTTAAAATGAAGACTTAAACAATATTATTTTTATTTCTATCACCTGCATTTCAACTGAGCTGATCAGATCTGCGCCTTTTAAGAGACAGGTACACACTTTTTGGAAAGATTTACTCTACTTAACGTGTTGGATTACTAGAATTTACAAGGTTTGTGATACCTGGTTGTGATCATTTGGATTGAGACAGCCGTTCACTCAATCCTTGCAAACCTTATCGATACAAATCGCCAAGTTGATGTGAGAAAGGCCTTGCAGGTCATATACTAGGCACCAACACACTACTCTAAAGGCCTTCGTGAACGAGTGCTAGCCACAGCTAAGGCAGTGGCAATTCGTTTGGCAAAACCCGCTCTCTGCTGTCAAAAGACGCTGGTACATGCAGTCTTCTTTCGGTGGCCGACTGCGTACAAGGATCTCGCACCATCAGCAGCTCCGCAGCCCGAAACTATATTACTCGCAGCCGCAGAGAACACTGCTTGCGACCACGCTGCTCACAGTCCCAGGGAGCACGCCGCGCGTGTGACATTGTTCGTGGGAAAGCCACACATCCGTCTCACACGCGTGACAACCCAACGTCCTGGGCATGCTGAGTCCAGCTCGCAGGAGACGAGGGAGCCACAAGATGACTAATTACCCATTCCTCCCCACCTTAAGAAGCATATTAGCACTATACCGAACAGCCTGCTTTAGTCACCTGTTTTCCATGTCACTGTAACGGCCTGAAGTGAATGACCGAAGACAGCTGTTTGCCAACACGCCTTTTCAATCGTAAACGAAATGGGAGATTTTGCCAAACGAAAACAAAATTAGCTTTACCTATAAGATTTTACGTCTCTGACATAAAGCGTCAGTGGGACGGACGCTGTTTACTAACAGTCCAATTCACTCTCTATTTCTATGCTCTATCAGCCCTTTTTTGATCAGTTTTCCAAAGGGTCCATACAGTTAACTCTAGAACAAAAGGACATCTTGTGACCATTTTATGAAACAATTTAACCAAAGGACGGATGAATACCATAACACTAATCCGTCATTTTATCACTTGTTGACGCACGCAACCTAATCTTTGTCTCTAATGACAGCAAGAAGCTGCAACATCCGCACATCTGTCGGCACCCTTTGTTCTTTACTTCTGGCTTTTCAATTTTCGATCGGAGGACATGAGGCACGTCAGTGTTTCGTTCGTGCGGATCAGCATTGCATCCGTTAGAAAATAAATTCAACCTAATGTGCGTCATAGGTATCCTACAGTTGAGTTGTGAATTACTAACTACTACAGTCAAATTCAGAATGATGCAGAATAAGTGAAGATTGCCTAAAAGCGAATTTTTTTTCTCGATGGCCCAGTGTTTGTTCCTTAAGAAAGCTTCCGACGGTTCAATCAGAAAAGATTGCAGTCCTCATTTGATAAGGAAGTTGGGATAGACGAAGTGGTTATTTGAACATAGAAAGGCACATTGGTTGGGAAAATCGCGTTCAGAAAGACGCGTTTCCTGTAAGTCGATGTCGATTTTTAAGTTTTGCCTTACAAAACCTGCATGCAGTCTTGTCGGAAAAATGGAATCCTTTTGCAGTAAGAGTAGCGACACAAACCGAACCATGTGTTTTTTCTTGGGCTAACCCCCGCTTTATTCGATTTTTCAAAACTCAACGTGTAGACCCGGCACCATCTTTAGCTTGGGTAACTCAAAACCAGTTTTACTTCTTGAATTCAGATTTTATCATTCTTTTGATTCCACTTTACTGACGTTTTCTATCGTAATGTTAAATTTTCAGATAGTCCATCTTATTTCGGAGTTATAATCAGACTGCAATTTTCTATTCAATTATTTCCCACATTTTTCTAGTCTATAATTTTTTTCCGTTTCTACAGTATTCTACGAGATTAATTGCTGTTACGCATCATTCCTTAGATTAACCCATATTTCTCCTCGTTACACGTTTCTTTTGATAAAATTACCAGCTCTAACAATAAACCTATTTTCCTATTACTACCGAACTCTTACCACAATGGATCGCAACCTCATGTCTGATGAGCTCGATAAATGAGGATTTGCTCGTTTGCTTGTCGAAGCTTGAGAATCCACTCCTTTATTTCAGAACACCTCGCAGCCGGACAATCTCTGGTCTGAAGTTTCTTCATTAGATCCATTCTCTCGAGTAAGCTCGATCCAAACTTATCCAATCTCGGACTCATACGGTCCTATTATGATACGATCGACTCCAGTTGTTAATCCAAATGAAGACTGCATATTGAATCTCCCATCTTCAGTGAGCTCGACCACTACATAAGGATGTAACTTCCAAATAAAATCATATCATTTCAACCAATTACAGAGTGCATGAATGCTGGAACTGTTGTCTTAAATTGAATAAATAGAATCGAGCATTTAATTTTTGCTTATGTATTTAAAAACGGGAACCGTACAAGCTACGGCAAGAAAAATTACAAGTTTGAATCATTATTGGAATTAACAAACTCACTAAGGAAATACTGATGGTAATTTCATTAAGTGTTCTGGTCCATTGAAGGTAAAAGGTTGTGATAAAGCTTACTCAAGCGAAATGAAAGCAAAGCCCAGTTTAATTGAAGTAACAGATGTATGCACATCAGCTTTTCAGAAGGTTTCTCTGGACGTTCTGCTTTATGATGCTGCTTTTGTCCAGTTGGTGCAGTGGCCATTTAGCAGTATTAATCAATTTACCTATCCATCCACTTTATGGCTTGTAAATGCGTTTCAGTCTGAATGAAGATGGTTTGCTGGCGCGTGTGTGTCTATTTTCGCCTCAGTGGGTTACAATGTCCCCCTAACCTTGTCGGGTGAATTTTCTTCCATTATGTATCAGTGCAACAATCAGCTTTTTAGAAAACTCTCTTTTGAAAAGTGACAGATTTTATGTACGGACGCCCTCCCAGATAGGGCAATGGTTAGATAAAAATGGTTTGTCAAGATTACCTGGGAGTTAATGATATTCAAATGTTATGGAAAAATGCTTTAGCTTTGAAACCTTCCATCCCAGTTTGCGGTTTTCATACAGACAACTGTGTAGATGATGTTCCCCGAAAAAACTCCTTTTCAGACGACAAAATTTTACAAAATGTGTTATGTATAGAAGCGTAAAAATCACGCTCTATAGAGTATGTGTTTCTAATTTCATATATGCACATATGTATGCAATGAAAACATTCTGAGCAGCTGGTATCGCCACTTTCGACGTGCAGCTGGTTGCCTTTCGCAAAGAACCTTTCAAATACAATTCATAAATACTATTCTTCCAAAAACTATTTACCAACCAGGCTATTGCATATGCTACCTGGTTGCGGAGTTTCCCGAAGGCGGGGTGCCTAGTATGACCACTTCTGGCTTAGCAGTCAGAATCAGGCAATCATATACAACCCTGTGGTTTAAATAACCCAAAATTGAAACTCAGATGCCTTACGAATTGATCGTTTTTGCTATTATGCTTGCGTTCATAAAACTTTTAGTTACTAGAAAACTACAGGTACGACGAAGATGTAACTATCATAAAAAAGGGTCATTTACAAAGGTTTTTATTCAGAGTCCCCGGGAATGCAAGAACATGCAGATTGGACAAAAACCGTAGCAGCTGAGAGTCAAGATTTTTGGGCCTACGCCGAAAGGACTTTAAGGCTTCAAACAGAAGGTACATCCTTTCCTTATTACCAGATTTTATTCGATGAGAGAGATACAGTCCATTTGTCCTCCATATCCATACAAATTGAGCATTACGACTCGTGGGAGCACAAGAAGATGGAAGCCTTTCAAATTAAACATTTATATGGCATCTTACCTTATAGATTGAACCTTTTTCATTTTATTGTTTCAACAACTCGCCAGTGAGGCTAAAAGCAGTTGAAAGATTTTGAGGGCAGCGTAAATTATTCTGCAATAGGGAGCTGCTCGTGAGTTGATGAGAAATTATAGAACACCAAGGAATCTAGGGTCCACTGCTGCTGATTATAAAAAACTGGTTACTTTAATCCCAATTGACAGCATAATAGATGAAGTGCCTCCGCTTGCAAATTCGGCCATGATTTAAAGGCGTTCATCTTGGAGCATAGACCAACTTTCATCAAGAAGTTTAGGATGGAAATTTAATTCCGCTTACTTCGCGTGGTTTTATAAAATGTAACATCATTAACGAAGTCATGGAAACCCTAGAAGTGTTTTAGTCAACAGTATGGCTTAGACACGTTAAAGTCGTGAATTTGTATATCTCTGTGGAAGCCTGCATGGTGGTTTTTGATTTAAGTTACCATAATAAATAAGTAAATCATAAATAAAGGCTAATATCCTGTTGAAAAAAGACCTTTTCGCCCTCTCTTATTATAAGAATGAGTGTTTTATTGGCATAAAAGTCTGAAAAAGTGGAACAACACCTTATACGCATCGATCTTAATATTGGTTAAAAAAGCTTATCAACACGAGCTCCTGTGCAGGAGACATCAGAATACGGACCATCAATTTTGCATCTGCCAGTCAGGAGGATAGAAAAAAATCTAAAATGAACCTGCAATCAACCACCTTAATAGAGTAACAATGTTTATAACTTAATATCTAGAATGCTTCTCATGTTACAAAGCTGAAGCTTCTCGCCTAAGGTGTCGCAATATCCACACCTGCCAATATCTTAAGAACTTTAATAAATCTGCTTGTAACTTTCTTTAACTGCTATACCTTCTAAAATTTCAGCCAAAATTAAGCCTGCAAGAACTTTTTATTACAAAATGTGTGAAACGTAACATACTTTAGTTAAGATGTCAACATCGGTTTGCGTGCCAGGCCAAACATAAACATCTCCATGCATACATTAGAAATTGGTTGCGATAGTAAATAAGATTTTGCTAGAAGGCCATTTGGGCGAGTAATGTGCAAATTCGCGACAAAGAAGTAAATTTTTAAAGGCTTTTGTGCGGCCTCATAAGGGCATGACACCTTTTCACGAATGTCGTGTCAAGTATCTGCAATAAAACTTAACTACTCATGAGCATATTGAAAGCACCTGTTTGAGTGGATGAAAGAAAGTAAGGAAAATATATAACAGTGGTTGTGAACTCAAGTCCAAAGCTACACTCTTACACCGTGGATCATTCATAGTTTAAACAGTCATGATAATATTCAGTATTGATGGCTTCATCTCCGAGCAGCACAGTATTACTCCTCTCTTCTTCAATTTCCTCCCCCTCCCGCTTTGATAACAAGAGTTAGTCTCACGGGGCAAATAGGTCCAGCCTTGCAAGCTATATGAATAATCACCCAGGAAAACATGAGCTTGCCTGGATTGCCAAGCATAATAGAATGTTCATTAACTATCCTGCGTTGTAGGTTCTTATCCTGTTCAAGCCTCTCCTATCTGATGTTTAGCCTACAAAGTAGCAACATAAAAATCATCCTGCGTACAATCTTGTAATGCCTACAGTTTTCGTTAATAAACTATGGCCTCATAGAGGACTTTATCAATTTATCGCAAAAGACACTGGAAATAAATTGTGCTTCACACTTCCTATCGCTCATAAACTATTGAACAGTGGCTCAATAAAGGACAGTTTACTTTAAGGAGTCTTTTAACCTGCAAAGTCCCAGTCAAGCAAATCAAGTGAAGTTCACTTTACTTTCTTTTAAAATAAAGAATGGTTTCTTGGGTCAAAATATAGACATGGGGTTTGCCATTTGCAATCTGCTTAGATAACATTTCATTAACATTAGCATTTTCGCCATCTTTCAGGCATTTTGTAAGCAAAAATATTTTATGAAAATTGAACCAGGACCACTGAAAGCGATTTATCTACATGATCAATCGGCTGTCCTGTTTCATATCTGCAAACTTTTATTTTAACCTATGCAGTGCAGCTCTAGGAACGTGCGGTTCGTGGCATCGCACTCATCGGACGTTAATTCGTTGAGTTATCGATAATGTAAAGCAAGCGTACACAGCAGGACAGATCGATGGAGTGAAACTGGGAAATCTACTCGAGACAACCTCTGCCCACGGTTTTCTGGGTCAAGTGAAAGAAAAGGTGTCATCGAAAATTTATAAGTCAACACTATACAAAGGATGATGTCATCACGATTGTTGACATCAAAGAAGACGCGTAAGATCTTATTATTATCATGCATAATTAATTTTTGAACATTAAGTTGAGGATAGAAATGGAGCATAAAACAAGTTGCCCTTCCAAGACATCCTCCTTTTCAGAGGTGATGATGGATCAATAAGGCGCTCTGTTTTTCATAAAAATACTTGAAAAAGACAAAACCTACTGTGTACCTTCATTGTGTCAATACAATCGAAAATTAATCTGGTGCATAATTTTTACCAAAGAGCTAGGAATATTTGCTCTAGTGAGATTCTACCTGCAGCAATCGCCTGCATTAAAGAAACTTTCCCGCGCGCTACATTCAAAAATCCAGCGGCGTTTCACTGCTGAAATTTACGGACCACTCAGTTTCAAAAAGCCCGTTTTTATATCCTTACTCTTTAAAGGCGATTATATTTCAAGTACAGTTGCACTGCACGACAGAAACAACATACAATGCAGGTGAACTTGTCGTCTTCAGTTCCACTAAAAGCTTTCCAATAAAACGGACAAAGGACGCCTTGTGTTTGCATGCTACCCCAAATTGTGTGTATGAATTCAAGTGCACTGGTGGATGCACGTACATTGGCTGTGCGCAAAAAGAATAAGCGGTCAGGTTCTCTGAGCATTTACCATATGATTTTTTAAAGCAAGAATACAGACTACCGCAATCCTCGATTACTAAAGACCTGCTAGTAAATGATCACTTCGTTAACCTCAAAATCATTTTCTGGGTAGGTTTTCGAGTGCGAACAAATCAAATATTAAGAGTTCATCTTCTGCTCACCGGAATAATTTTGTGGATTTGCTGATGCTTCGGACAGCTAGGGCGGTTGTCCTTTGTCGGAGCGAATACTGACTTAATCGATCAGTAATTTTAAATTTGCGGCTGTGCATGTTCGCCTTGAACTGATCGATGTTTCTGCAGTCGCTGGTTGGCCATGCATGTGGATTTAGGCTTGGCGTTACGGCAGTTGGTGTTCTGTCTCCCTCCCACGGTAGAGGATGCCATAAGCGTCAATTTTTAGCTTTTGAGGCTCCTCGGCCTACGATGGTCGTTCTTTGAATA
>JAYGXS010000085.1:0-57603 GCA_036362985.1 Ligula intestinalis
CTCAGGACTTCATGGTTTAGGGTACAAATTATCTTTCATTAAATTCATAAAAGACCAATAAATTGCAATTTTTCAAATACATATTCTTGGGAATAAAACGTCGTAACTTTTGCAACGCTTTCATTTTACAAAGCGAAGTTTGGTAAGCCGTAAATGATACCATTTAGTACGATAACTAGCGAGAAACCATTGTGCACGAGCATTCGACCCTTAATTGTTGTTCACAAGTTACAGTTAAGAACCGAGGAAATAACTCACCTTCGGTGATGGAAGAACAGTAAAGTTGTTAAGGATCTTGTCGGGCCACTCGCCACGAATTTCCTCCATGAGGCCCGTAGTCATGCCGGAGCCACAGCCCCCACCGACGGCGTGGATAATTTGGAAGCCCTGCATCCAGTCACACCCCTCAGCCTCCTTTCGAATGATGTCCATAACAGACGCCTGAAGTTCGGCCCCATCAGTGTAGCGGCCCTTGGCCCAATTATTGCCCGTTCCGGCTCTTCCAACTACAAAGTTCTCCGGTCGAAATAGCCGACCAGTGGGCGTTCCTTGTACGGTATTTGCAGTGCTGGGATCAAGGTCAACTAAGATGCATCGTGGGACGAAACGGCCGCCTAATATAATTAACAGGGAGATAAACAATGGGAAATAAACATGCAAAACAAATCCGTGTACGCTATCAACTTGATGGAGGAACAATCAGACTTACAATACATGTTGATGCTGGCATGAATGTGTAATACTTATGAAATCGTGTGCTATTAGAATTAATGTGATCAAGTACTAAACGGGGTTTTGCTCAATATTGCTCCAGTTATGCAATTTGGTTCATAATTTTAACTCTGGATTCCTCAAAACAAGAAATTTAGCTTTGGGATAAATACATGGAAACATAGCGTCGCAAGCGCAACATACAATAATAGCTGACGACGGCTTAGTAGTCAGAAATGGCCATCATAATCTCCCTTGTATTTGTCGGTAATGTCCTTCTGTCTATATCATTAGCCACCTTTTGGTGTAGGCTCGAGTGTGAACTCCAATGGCACCATGGACGGACGAGTGTGTCGTCTAACAGATTGGTGTATGCTTATCTGCCACTCTGTATCCCGATCAAATACCGGCAAGACAGCGAGCTTGTAGCCCAATGGATAGGGCGTTTGACTCTGATCAGAGGTGTCGCGAGTTTGAGGCTCAGGTGTAACACCACTTGGGTTTGTGTATGACTAGCTGACGAAGGTTAACTAGTCAGAAGTGAACATCCTAGTCTCCCAGGTCTTTGTCGGTAATATCCTTCTGCCCACATCATTAGTAACCTTCTGGTTAAGGCTCGAGTGTGACCGATAATGACACCATGGATGGACGAGTGTGCCCTTCAAAAGATCGGTGTACGCGTATCTGCCACAACAATAAGTATGTACTCGAGCTGCAAAAGCCCTAACACAGGTAAATGAAAAGGGCTAAGCGGTGTATATTTCACGGCTCCTTCAAGGTCAGCACACTGCTTCAGCAATACTAATAACCATTTTAGGTATGGCCATCAGGCTAATAATTGATGATGGTCATTAAGGCGAGTCGGAGAAGTACATTTGCCTTAAAAGCTTTCAAAAAGTCGGTTCTGATCTGTTTTTTTAACAGCTCTTACCTAAAGAGCTTCAAATGCATTCAGATGCCTATGTTCATGTCCCGAGAGTACAGCTGGTATGAGAGTTAGCATAGGATAAATACGTACCCATTGCTTCGGTGAAATAAACATTCATTCTTTCTATCTGAAGATCGGATTCTCCTCTGTAATATCCATTGGCGTCGAGACCGTGCTCATCTGATATTAGCTCCCAAAACTAAAAAGAGCAGATTAATTACTTATTTTTTCAAATAATAATTGTCTTGCTTCCACTATTATTGCCGTGCAAAGCGGAAGCAGAAAAATTTCGAGCGTTTTCCCATAGCATAAGACACCTGTATGACAAAGTACTGTTCTGTTTTTTTACAGATACTTCTTCGGTTGAGTATTTTGCTTCACAAGACAAGACGCCAGTCGTTGCAACAGGCTCTTTGTGGCGTAGTGCTTTCGATCCCACAACCTCTTCATCCGCTTGTCCACATATCGTAGATAATCACACTTTTATGACGCATAAATATTAGGATAACAAACTGAAGAGGAGGAGGAGGAGGAGGATGAGAAGAAGAAAGATATTTCGAGTTTTAATTGCTGCAAGATAGACGGTAACAACTTTTACTGCTGCATCTTTGAAAGTATGCTATAGAAGCAGACTTGTAGTTGGATATCTATGCTAACGATTGTTCTAGAATGTCATATGGCAATGAGTTGATATGTGGCTCCACTGAGAAGACGTTAGGTAAACACTCATTTAATGTGGGCAAAGTGGCGATAAAGGTTGTACGAATAGAGTAGACGAAACTGGTATAGCTGTTTTTGGGACAACGATGATAAAGACTGGCCTTGCGTTGTAAACTTGTTTTGGTACAGCAATAAAGCATAGAAACACAAGCACGCAATCGGGAATATTTTGAATAAGGGGCCGTAAACGGAGGAAAGATGACAACCGACGCCAGGGCAGACCAATCCTTTTCCGCGATTGCCAATTAGATTGAAAGAGAACACAAGGAGAATATACAGGGTGTCCCGAAAAAATGTATGCACATTTTGAATCATTTTATCTTTGAGGTTTATTATAATTAAGAAGTATAATTTTATTGTTTTTCCACTGAATTTTTACCTTATTTTAAATAACTGAGAAAGAAAGAAGCTACTGAACATGAATGCGCCCAAATACAAATGGAATGGTTATACGGTGCGTGCGATTCCATTGCTTTGTATTGTCAGCAGTGTATGGATTAAATGGATGTCGATTTGAGAACATGCAGTGAAAAAGCAATAAAATGATACTTTTTAAGAGTTGTTCACTGTTTAAACGATAAATTTACAATAAATACCAAGTTTACGATTCTTGACATTGTGCATACATTTTTGGGACACCCTGTTTTGGTGAATCAGACAATCTGAATGAGCATTGCTGAAGATATAATTAAATGCAAAACTTTGTTACCCTATCCCTTAATCCTCAACTTATAACTAAAGACTTATCTATACCCTTACCATAATTTACACCCAAAAATGAGCTATGTCAGGGAAAGAGCAAACGGTAAGGGTGTTTCAGTAAGTCTACTCAAGTAAAGACAAGGTCAGGCCATATATCATATCGTAACCTATCTTATGACCTATGTTTGCTCTGCTTTTCTGTCCTGGCCTCAATTCCTGTGGTAGAAGGTTGTGTTCTTTATTCTAAATCCTTATTTTTTTGTCAAAAACAAGTTGCACACCTGAATTCTTCCTAGGGGTCAAGGAGTGCCCATAAGCAAGACAGACAGCCAAATGCACAAGGCACTTTATTCAAGTTAGGCAAACTGTATCAAAATGCTGATATTTTAGTTTTTAGCAGTTCTAGCTTAGAAGATCTTCAGTGTAACGTTGAAATGCAGTCCGTTTAATGTGGCTAATAAGTCATAAGGAGTCATGTCATCATCTTTAGAAACCAGGACCAACAACAGCAGCCGCTGAGCGGTCCATAAATTCTTTGGACGAGCTTACGTAAAATTTACATTTGAAGCCAAAGCATGAAAACTTTTTCTGAAGTTCTCCTTACTGCACTCTGGCCTATGCTCTTCCCAAAAAGGTTGTCGATGTCTTCTGTCAAAAATCCTATTTCAAAATATCCGGATAAAAAATTTGATTATTGTGTCCTGTGGCAAAATGGCCTTGTTTGTACGCTGGCTGCGTAAGTCAAAACCAAGACCAAAGTCAAGATTCCCCACCTCTCAATTTCTGACAATCACTTCAAAGTGGCTTCTGAATGCCATCAAACTTGTTAGCAGACATCCATCACGCGCTCGCACAAGGTCTACTTCCGACAGTCCATTGTGAGCAGTTTTAATTGCCCTCTCAAAGCTAATGGTTGCTTGCTTCCAAACCACAGCCTCATGACAATAAAATTTCCTTTTCTCTGCCGGCAACCCGCCAGCCGCCATGTTCGCCCTGGCCAATTCCAACTACACGCCCCCTATCTGTCTCTTTTTCTCATTCTTGGCGAGGGCTCGATTTTGTGTACTCCCTATCCTTCACCGACAAATTCGCGAATGCACTCACTCCGGTCATTCTTTTGTCGATGATCAGTTACGTTGAAACCTTAAGTGTACCTGAATTCATGGGAATCCACTTAACGCCCTTTTTTCTTTAAGCACATGTCAGACGCATGTCACGAATCGACCGGCAATAAATGAAGTCCCCGAAGGAACGTCTGTATCACGGAAAAGCAGTGCAGCCACTGTAAATCAAGAAAGAAACTTATGAGAAGCAGGAGAAGAAGAAGAAGACTCGATCGCTTCCTGGGACGCGGATGTTTGCTTGTATTGGCAAAAGAAACTTATTTTTACTCAAGGAACGATGCTACAAATACGTGTAAAAGAGGTTATTGATCGGACATAAAAAGACCAAAATAAAACCCCACTCCTCTCAAACTAGTGTTTTCACGTCTAAAATTGAAACCACGATGTTGGAGGTTTTTTACTGTTTCTAATCAGCCATTTATTTTAAATAATTTAGTTCAAGTGCTACTGGCCCCACGGAGTCTTTAAAAGCAAAGTTGCATTCATCTGAATTTAAAAGGCGGCATTTTGAACGAAAATTCGACATGTTCAGCAGCCTGGTAAACTGCAATTCACCGGGCCGAACTGACTTCAGTGCCGATTCCACCCATTAAATTTTGTGCTAGCGTACAGATGTACAATTTATAAAGGGGCTACAGGCTGTTTACAAAATCATTGCCATAGGAAACAAAGGAGACTTAAATAGCCGTTTCAGTTTGAACCCTCACATAAACTGGTCATCCGTGTTATTTAATAGATTTAAAGACACTTGAAAAAGTTGCTAGCAATTCAGATTTGATGACAATATAACAGAGAGATGGAAGTAGATCCAACCGTACAAGTCCGTAAGATGACTTATGTTATTTGTATGTTGCCTTTGTTCACTAACAAAAAAGGGATATAATTTCTTATGACTGCCAAAACACTTATTTAATCACTGCAGTTTTCTCTTAATTAATAGATGGCTTTGACAATTGGGTTATCAATAACCAGTGGCCACCCATCAGCTCTTTTTTCCTTCAAATTGAAACTTTTTTCTCCGCAGTGACCGTGGAATTTCACAGACGTGCAATATCTTTCTTGTGACTTTAACGTGCTATAAGGCTGTATGTTGGGATTTGCGACATCTTTAAATAACATTTCTCTTACATTGATTCATTATTTTTTTAAGCAAACCTAAGACGATGTTTTTTGTACAGTCTAGTTCAGTCATATCTTAAGGAGTCAAATAATTCCGACGTTTAATTAAGATTGCAAAACATCTAAATATACATGTAAGGCCTTCAGGATAATACGAACTTCAGATGCTTTTTCTCATCCACGAATTCAGCAAACGCTTCTATATTTAGCCAAAATGAACAAATGATACTTCGTTATTTCCTCAGGAGTGTTTGGAAAAAGTTGAATAGGGCCATACGAAAAGCTTCAGCCTCAGAGCTTTAAGTAAAAGTTTAATTAATAATTATTGGCTTCAAGGAAAAAATGTGTTTATTTTGATAGGTGTCTACTGAATTACTTTTTCGTTTATAAAATATTTACATTAAGCATAAATAGAGCAAGTATATATACGACGCATTGCTGTGACTTTGAAGATTACACAAAAACGAGGCATTATAAGGCAGGCCGGTCAAGATGTTTTTAAGTTATTTTTATAACTTCAAACAAAAACATACGATGAAGCTGAACAGTTTCTCAAGGTCTCTTATTCTTCCTATGGTCACTCTTTTCAATGGGCTTCAAGCTTTAACTCTAAAACGGTGCTCCCCTCCCTCCCATCTTGGTTCAGCACATCTACCGCCCGGCCCGTTTAGGTAGCTGGCTTAATATGTAGATGAGTCACGATAAAAGAGGAAGAATGAGTTCCAACAAATAGTAGCGAAATTAAAACTTCATGCACCTTATGTTACGGATCTAATCTCCATCCTCTCATCGCATACAGCAATAGGTAAAGATGCCAGAACTCCAAAATATGCATTACTGGGACGCAGTCGTCCGGTCAAACGGGGAATTTCGGTTGCGTTCTGTTGCCGAATAACAATAACTTTGGTATAGACCCAAATTAATGTCTATCCATGCATCTTTGTCAATATTTGCTGACAAAAAAAGAAAACGCTGGACGCTTATGTTGACCAGTGCCTCCGAATATCAAGGATGCTTTAAATGCTGTGACCCACCTTCTTACAGAACTCAAAGTTTGGGTTTGCACACAGACCGCAGGCAGCGAGTAGGCGTCACGTAATAAGACCACATTATTTTGTAATCAACGTATACTATTGAGATTATATACCATCCGCTGGCGCTACTTGTTGTGATGTCTGATGCTGGAGTCAATAGTTAACCCGAAATGGCGAACAAATAGCGCCTATAAACCAAAGTTTTATATCCCCTTGAGCTCAATTTCCTTCCTTTGATTCCATCACTCATTTACAACCTTTAGCACCATTGTTGACCGCAAAAATTGCCCAGAATACCTATATCGAACAAGTTTTATTGAAGATGCTTTCCTGGCCTTGTATAACTCAATCAAAGTGCTACAAAAACTTGAGCTCTCCTGATTTAAGAATAAGGGAATATCAGATGATCCCATGTAGTCAGTAACATCCACTGTTCGTTTTTTAGAACTTCCGTTTTGGTAAAAGATTTTTTATGTAAGTTGTCGATAAGACGCTCTAGCTTCCGTGAAGAATACGGTTACGTTTAAGGTTCAGAGTTTGAGTAAATTAAGGGGTTGTAACACGTGCAGTTTAGCCTCCTAGAAGTTAGCACTATGCCACCCCTAGTACTGGAAGGATGCTTCTATTCCCGTGTCTGAGCAGAAGACACTTTTAGTAATGCAGACATAGTTAGTGGACAATTCCAATTACCTTTAATTTTTGCTATCTAGAAGGACTGTGTAGGCAAAAGGCAAAAAGGTCTTAACCTTACTCAGTACCTACATTTTGTGATGTTAATGGCTTTTAGGGACCGTGCAGCTCTTTGTGGATGTATTTGAGTTGCTAGGTCTCTATTGGCTTAGTATGAATATTTAATGGTACTTGGGATCAAAGACTCTGGTGGGATGAGTTTTCAATCAAAGTCGACAAGGCAACGAACCCGCAATGTAATGGTTAGAGTGCTTGACTTCTAACCAACAGGTCGCAGGTTCGAGCCTCAGGTGATGTACGAACTGGGGTTGGATATCGTTGGCTGATTACACCTTATAATCCGAACTGCTCTTTCCAGTGTCTCTTGTCTTTGTCGGTAATTTTCTTCGCTCCAGTTTTCCTTAATTTTCTCTTTCCGACGTCGGGAAAATTATTAACATCTAACTTGTTAATACAAACCGTTTGAAAGAGCGAGGACATTTTTCGTTTCATTTTATAAGTCCAAAAGGTGTTCTGATATTTTTCGTTGAAAAAATTGATAAGATGGCTTTCTTCAAATTAGTTCTCGGTCGGAATTTTAGAGATTTTAATGTTCTATTGCGTTACTGGAATAACACCTTTCGCTAGCTTTTCGTAGTACGCCATATGCCAAAAAATAACTGACAAAATTCGAATTCAACGCTTTACATTCAGAATATTTCAAGTAAAAAATGATAAATTTATTTATCAACGTTCATCGGAATAATTATGCACATAACGCGTGTACCGAAAGTTACTGGGTGCACACGTTAAGCACCCATATAAATTCTATGAGCTTGCCTATAAAGATTGTTCGGACAAGCCTGGTCGTTCACCAGCCCCACTGCACGTTTGCATTTTAACGTTCCCTGAGAATTTTGGCCCACAGAGATTTGTTCTCAGCAAAAACGTTTTGGTGACTACTGCAGAAAGCTGAATGGTTGTGTGATGAAACGATGGTCATGCTGACTAACAAAATAAACTTAAGTCATTCAACTCTGATTACTATTCATCTATCTAAACTAGGAGCCGTTTTGCTGCTGCTTGCGGGACTCGAGCGTGAGCTCTAAGGCAGCGCGGTAAAAGTGAGTCCCGTTAACGATCAGCAAACGTTCATCAACCAGCGTCAATATCTACCGATTGAAAGCAACAGGAAAACAAGCCCATAACTCAATAGTTAGAGCGTTTAACTTCTGATCAAAAGGTCGGGGATTCGGGCCTCGGGTACTGCACCACTTGAGTAGGGCTGGTTGGTGACGGCTAATGAACCAGAGGAACCAATAAAGTCTTTCTTGTGGTTTTTAGCAATTTCCATCTGATTCTGGCTATTTTTTACAAAAAATGAATCAGCACGGGAAACGTGATCCTCCAAGTGTTAAGATTTGGACATAACTTGTGAAAACAATATATATTGGCTCTAAGATAAACCCAACTGCGTACGGAATACATCTGAACTTGTAGAACCCTGACTTAAATTGGCATATAGGTTTTCTAATAGGATTGGTTATTTTGATTAATTGAAGACCTTTTAGTGGGGAACACTGCTCTGGATCAAGTCCAAGTGTCACTATAAGAGCTTTTGAATGAATATATTTGCAACTATGTGTGAATTCTTATTGCATATAAAACCATTACTTAGAATCGATTTTTCTTAAATCACATACAGTCTGATATAACTTACAACAACGCGACTATCCATTATTTTTTTTCATTTTGTCATTTTTGTGCTTTCACTAACATTTTTAGCATTTGTAAATGCTAACATATACAGAAATGCCTCTAGAGTTACTTTTTAGGGTTCATTTTACTTGAGTTTTCTAAATTATCCACTGCTGTGGTTTTATGTATCTGTACACGTAGAGGTGACTTCCTGGTGTTCTCGGAACCTCCTAACCACCATGGGTCGGATTGAATACTCCGAGCTCCGTCTACTTTTAAACATTCCCATAATTGCAAAAATTAAAAAATTAAATCAGTCCCTCCCTTTAGAAAAATTTTGTTAAGATGAAACTTTATGAAATGAATATGTGAACTGAAAGTTGCATCTGACTTCTTCGAGATAGTACTTAGGTTATGTAATATCAAAAATCCCCATAAACAAAAGTGGCCTCTTCCGTGTACTGCGCACATGAGGCTGCAATATCTTCACAAAATTTCGTCGTTACTTTGTATAAACTAACATATTTATGTAACCCGTGGTAATCAGTCTCACAGACCCGCTCATGTCATCTTTTTCAGGAAAAAACAGCTGCATTTTGCCTGTTCTATTTGCACTTTGAAATCTATTTTCAGTCGATCCACAGCTAAAAGACGTGATGCTGTACACTGACATCCCAGTAAGCATTCTACACCTTAAATTATTTGACCTCTGTAAAAACACAAATTTGATCGTTCTTATGTGTTTACTTCAGAAATGAAACATTTATGTTTCCTTCCTCTGCTGGAATGGGAAGAACGGTCTCCTACGGTGATTTCTTGATCAAAGCTACCTCCTTAGAGGCCATCTTTGAAGGAAGAAAATTTTTTTCCGACGAATGCCTTATTGTTGAATATTGTGAAGAAGTCACTTTATCGCTCCGTGACCTGTATCCGACAATTTTTGGTCGCTTTCTAAAGCTTCCCAATTGGTTCACTCGTTTTTCAATGCCTTTTGAAGACCAATAGTCTTTTTCTAATAATTTCAAGAAAAATACACAATCTGCCTCAAGTACTCGCATATTCCTACGGGTTGAACGTTTACAAAGGCGCGTATGCTGTCACAATGAAGTACAGTAAGGCCAGTGTTTCGTGCAAAATTCTGAACTTTGCGAAAGATTGATAATCACTTGCTAACCGACATCAAGAAAGGTTATAATAATTCTCATGCAGCCTAGTATTAAGTTTTTCACTGCCGCGGCGGGATGCTGGTTCTTTACGGAGCTTCTTTCTGACCAATTACAAGAAGTATGGTCTGTAAAAAAGGGCCACTTATGTAGTATGTATTTAACTCATTGATTTTGACGGCCCTTATAAATAAAAATATATCTCAATATATCCCACAAAATTATTTTCCTGTGCGTGTTTGGTAGCCAATTACGATATTTTCGATCATTATATTTAAAAGAAGAATTAATTTTGAATTTTTCAAATTCTAAGTTGCAGATTAATTGTCAAACCTTTTGACCTATACAACCAAATGGAAGGTTTCCAAACTGCATGCTGTGTACATTCTGTGAAAGGAAAAGTACGTTTTTCCCTATGGTGTGAATAAGAGGTCACATAGATCTTATTTACTTTTGCAATATATGTGGATCATGCTGTATACATTATAAGAATTATAGGCACTCTGTCTGTCTGCCACTATACCCTGCCCTCATAGCCAGCCCTCTCTAATCAAACCTTCCTTCTTCCAATGACTCACTTGTACGAAAAGACATAAGCATTTTATTGTTTACACCGCTCACACATAATTGCATTAGCTCGACGAGAATTTATCGAAAACCTAAGTACGCTCGCCAACTAATCTTCGGAATTCGCTGATGGGAATTTTCTTTTATTGCAAATAATAATTTTTTTAATTTTTTTAATTTTTTTACTACACATATTATAATGTATAAGGGCAGTCAAAATCAATGAGTTAAATGCATACCACTTAAGTAGCCATTGTATAGAGCATACTTCCTGCAATCCATACAAAAGAAGCTTGTTAAAAAGCCGGCATCTTGCTGCAACTGAAATAACTTCATATTAGCCTACATAATAATCAGTATTACAACCCTACTTGATGTCGAGTTGCAAGTGATTATCAATCTTTCACAAATTTCGGAATTTTGCATGACATACAGTTATATGACCACAAGCGGTAATTCACAGACAGATTACGGCCGCTGAACTCGTTGTCACTAATTCATTCGGAAAATATTATTCCCATGGAAACCTAAAGAGAGAATGGAAGAACATATTTCAGTGAAGACTGTACTGCAAACTGCGTCGGCAAAGGTAAATGATCGGATTTTCAGTCGATAACTAGAATGTGAAGTGCTAATGCACATTGAGGTCGTTGGTGACATTTAAGTCCCGCAAAATATACTGCTGTCCTCGGTTTTTAATTTTTTATTTTATTTATCTATGCGATACTCAGAGCCCCACCTAACACTTCATCGTCACTGGTTGGTTCTAATATTTATCCATATCCATAATGTTTAGTCTAATGAGTAGATACGAAAACAGCGGAGAACTAACAAGTATCACTTAAAAATGTGAAACAAAAGCCGCATTTATCTATTTGCAACATAGCATTGACGCAACCCGTGAGACAACTCTTGTCAAAAATTTTTAGTCTACCTATTTAAGCTGTCTGATGGTAGGAAAATCTAAATTCAAACAAGCTTTTTAAGCCAAATTGGACTCTTGCGTGTGTCACTCATTCGCTTGTGCTAAATTAAGCCGTAGGGCGCCGAATTAATATTTCTTACTCCATCGATTATTTTTATGTAATGAACAGGTGCCAAACCTGTATTTTTCATCTATAAGCTCCCTTTATAAACTTATATGATGCAAGTCAGAAGGCTTTTTAGTGTGTTTCCTTATTTATTCCAGTGATGGAGTTTTCTTTAAAGTTTGTCAGTACAGCACACCGTCGAAGAATTTGCGCAGCATTGATTTAATAATGAGCTGATAAAAGTCCCTTTTCACGAAATCCTTTCCAAATTGACAGTATAGATGTTTGTCCTCCACCGCATATTCGCAAATCGACCGTCTGCTTTTTTTGTAGGTACAACTACTAGCCTGATTTATTTTGAGAGTACGACACCACTTCTTTCGTGGATTTTTCGAAACGTGTGGTTTTTTAATCTCTTTCTATACTTTCTAAACTGACCACCTGTGGGGACGTCTATAAAATAACTTAAGTCGATTACTTTTTAATTCCAACTCTTCGTTTTTTTATGCTTGCATAGCATATGCATATGAGCTCTGAGGATGCTGACTGCATTCATTCGCTTGATGATGACTTTTTTATTCACAATGTTTATTTTAGCCTAATATTATGCGCCCAACGTCAGACAACGGTATAGAAGCCAAAAGAAAATATTGACGAAGCAACCCGATCGACAAACTTCCTGGTTTCTTTAAAAACATCCTTTTTCGGCTGTCTTCAGTATAAAGTTGTAAAACTTGTCCGACTCCTCATCTTCTGGCTTTCATCCTCCAAAAGCCCTTTCGTAAAAACAGTTGAGGAGAACGAAATCGCTCTGCCGAAAATCATAGCTTTTAATCGGTAAAGATTTTAAACCGTGTTTGTACGCTTTTTTCTTTTATAGTCAAAAATAATGAGCATTTTCGTAGTTAAAAACAGTACATTCTTCTGTTAATTACGTGAGTAGCGTGCTATTTCAGTCAAAATCTTTGTAAATATTTATAAATCCTACTTGTCAACGGCAACTTACTGCGTCCATGGGATCCAATTCCCAAATGGGCAGATATCGCGTATTTTGCTGGGGAAATAAGGTATGTATTGTTCTAAGAGGCATTCATCACTTGGCATTTTTTGCTTTTTATGATGTTTCCACGCCATCACCTGTTTTTTGTGTAAGGACTGAAACAAAATGTGTTCGACACTTTGCTCATCTCTACTGTGAGAATCCAAATCAAATTGAATTCATTTCTGCCACCTCCTGCTACCATATGGACAGATAAGTCACTAATTTTAGTATTTATTCAGTAAAATTGGGCAAAAATACATTTTCGAGTATTCATCATCAGGCACATGTAATCATTAAGTTGAGGGTACAGTATAGAAAGGTTAAACATCTAATAAATACCAAGTACTGTGTATTCGTCCATTATTGACTGCAGTTATATGGCTTGGACGCAGAATATCAACTCTTTCTTGTCTCTTGGCAGGCGACTTCCCTCCGTCCTTCCCACCCTTTCAACTGTGGTGAGAACGGATAAGGAAGAAGGCAGGTCGAGCACCAGATCAATTGATTTATTGTTCTATAAATCAATTGATCAATTGATCTGGTGCTCGACCTGCCTTCTTCCTTATCCATGCAAGTACCTGGATCGCGAACCTTCGAATTCATGTGGTGAGGACATTGATCATCATGCGGACACAAGACTTCCGTTGGTAAGCTAAATTATGACTTGCAATTTCTAAAATCCTAACTTACCAAACATACTATGATTGTACACTTTATAACTATCTGCTCGCTTTAACCCTTGTATCTGAAGTTTGATTAACAACAGACACAAAACTTGAAAAACAACGAAAAGGATTTCTGATGCCTTTGCTTCAAGGTGACCGGCATTATGTCGATTACGTGGAGAGCTGGTCCTGAAAGAGAGCGCTTCGCCATTTTCTGATCGAACTCTTGCCTAAGGGGTTTGATGACCTTGAAACACATGACTTCAGACAAAATAATGCATACCATTCGTTTCGCTCTGCGATTAATTTATTGTGCTTAAGAAATCAACCGTCAAGATACTTTCAGGGCAACTGCAAAGTGTCATTTAGCGCTCATGATTTTTATCGAAAGATAAAGGGAGCAAGTATGCTAGCAACGCTTTATCCTAACTTATAAATGGATAAATCTTTGGAGGCAAACACGCAAGGCATTCCTCCGCAAGAATGTACAATTTTGAAGGTTCAGTACAGCACAAAATTAGTTGGAAATAACAAAATACATACTTTGGCACCACAATTGTTTCCAGCTTGGCCGACCTGCAGGAAAACCAGCTCCCGCATTTTTAAACCGTTTCGGCCGAGAGCTGCACGTGACGGTGCTTTTGATTCACCGCTTGCGCTGAAAATAAATCGATTACCTTGTCTGGAACGCGGTCCATTAGAAAGCAGGCGGGATGGCGGAGTTCCCGAAGGAAAATATGGCTTGTTTTGTCCAACTTTAGTTTGGGAGGGATATTGAGTCTCTTTGGACTCGTGTATTCTAATCATTCCGCTGACTGTCTGGAGTTCTGGCACGAATCCGTGCGTGCAAGTCACAGTTTTCCGATTTCATTTCTTTGTCGGTCATACGATTACCTATTAAAAACACCAATTTCTATAACAGACAAACTTTTCACTAGCATTTACCATACCATGTAATGTTCCAAAGCTGCAGGATCATGTAATGTTAAAATGTTGTCGTTCGGAATATTAATTAATGCATAATTCTTTCAAATTATTTTATGTGTATGCCTCCTCTCCTATCTTTCCTGGTTTTTCCTACTTATATTTCAATTTTGGTAGTGATTCCTCATTAATAACGCCGAATTTTACTATGCATAACTAGCTACTTATTTCATTGTAGTTTTTTATTGAGTTCATTTATTCTATTAGAGCCTTCATCCACCATTTATTTTTATACGTCTTAATTTGTTTTTTGGTTTATTTTGTTTAGTTAAGG
This sequence comes from Ligula intestinalis, assembly GCA_036362985.1. Taxonomy (NCBI): domain Eukaryota; kingdom Metazoa; phylum Platyhelminthes; class Cestoda; order Diphyllobothriidea; family Diphyllobothriidae; genus Ligula; species Ligula intestinalis. The sequence goes on from JAYGXS010000085.1 coordinate 14,432, forward strand.
TTAGTTAGTTAGTTAGTTTAGTTTAGTTTAGTTTCATAAGATTTAACTTACTTTAGTTTTAACTTAAGTTTAGTTGAGCTTTTAGTTTTATTGGTTTAGGTTAGTTTAGTTTATATTTTAGTTGATTATTTAATTTTATTGGTTTTAGCTTAGTTTTGGTTTACTTTTGTTTGGTTTACTTTTGTTTGGTTTTATTTAACTTACTTTATTTTTTTCTTCCCCCTGATAAGCCCCACCCATGTAACTCCTATTACCGCCTGTCCCGTATTATAAAAGCCTGGAGATTCTTGTTTCGCTGGTGTTGTTTAAATGGGATCCTTATCTATCTGCTTTACACAGTCATTCAGTCTGGCCTGCAATCTTGGCCCCTAAATATTTAGCGGTAGGAGTATAATTTAGATTGTTTTTGTCTCCTTACATAACAGCGTCTGGTTGGGTGGTGGAAAAACGCTCTCCGGGTAAGGTGGCCATACTATTTTTATCGAACAAGCAAATCGCATCAAGCTCAAAAACCTACGATTATCCAACTTGACGACAAAATTACGCCTTCCTCTGTATCGATTTTAATTTCAATTAAACCAAAGCGTAGGTTTCGTACCATAGTTAGCTCTTTAGTTAGCTTGAAGTACTCGGACTTACAAGAAGGACTTTTGAAAATGACAAGGAAGACTGCCATGACCATTTTTAACTTATAAGTCGTCATCAGCCAACCATACTCAACCGCAAGTTTTCGACTCCTGAGACTCGAACCCGTGTTCTGTTTATTAGGCGTCTGACGTTCTAACCATCGAGCTTGTTATCATGTCGATTGTTGTCAGCGAGCGCCCCTCTATCATTTTTCATATGCCCGGGTCATGTATTATCTAAGAAATCGCGAATTCAAAACGATGTCCTTCTGTACAACCTTCTGTTAGGTGATTTTCTGAGAGGATACTTGCCGGTCACGGTACGCGGCCCACCGTCCCGTTCGGCTTTGGAGCTCGCTTTAGAGTTCAGTGGGGAGTCGCACAGCAATTAGTAATATATGCATATGAAGAAGATTGAAATAGATCAGGGAGAGTGCGGTGGCCTAAAGTCTCCCTGTTTCGTCTTCTTCAATTTACCGACTGTATCCAGGAGTCACGCGCACGTCAAAACCAATTATAACGACTATCAAGGCAGTACGGTACAATTAAGGAAAAAATAGTAAGGAATAAACAATGTGCAAACCTCAATAATGGATACACTAAGAGTGAAGAAGTCGGCCAAATCACCTAACTCTGTACGAGGGAGCTATGCATGTTCAATAATAACACTACGCAGGCCAAAAGTAGTCTTGGGAAAGCGTGTGTTAGTGGGAGAGGGGGCGTGGGTCTGAGTTTATGAGTTCAGGAGGCCATTCCTATTGTCTCAGGATTGGTCTGAAAATACCAGCGCAAAGTGGGGGTGGACGCGAACAGTGGCAATACTGTGCCGGAAAGGGGGCGAGGAATTTCAAGCGTTAGAGGTCAGCGGTGGTGACAGGTTTAATCGAAACAGAGGGGGGGGGGCAATATCGACTAGCTCCTGAAAAAGTTCTCTTGATGTAGTGGGGGGCCGGAAGCATTGTGGGAAAAGGTGATTCAAAGACAAGAAAACCAAACGGGTTGTGGGGACAGTTTTCAAGTACCAGTTAGCCGAGGGACCAGTTTTTACAGTGTGCTTTCGACTGGAAACAATGAATTTAGCAGTAGCACAATTCTTGGAGGAAGGGGGCTTGGACACGCAGTTCAGATGAAGGGGGAACAGCCTCGCTTTAGAGGGGAACAACTGGAGTCGGCCTAGCAGGAAGTCACTGGAAATGGACGTGGAGAATTTACAAAAGGTTCAAATGAAAATGACACTCCCCTCTGCTTTCGTGTCGAAATACTCTTTTTAGGTCTTTGTCTCTGGTTGGTGGTTCGATGCATAAGTTTGATAGCGTACATATATGCCTTCCAGTATCCAAGCTGTATGCAGGAATTTACTAAGGTAAATGTTGCGGTATCTTTTAGAAATGATCAAGTCAGTTTTTTGCCGTTGTTATCCTATATTCAGCAGGCTGTGCCTGGCTTTTTAGATGATCTTAGTGTCGTTCGACACGCATGGAATTGCCCTATATGGTGCAAGAGACGCATTTCTTCGCAAGCCCTCTTGCATGTCCCTTTTTCAAAATTGCTTTTGGAGAATACGTGCACCATAGTTGTTTACGTCGTCAGCTTGCAATCGCATTTATAGCTAATTTATTCTATTACTGACTCTTTACTGAACAACTGGGAAACTCCTGGACCGCTGACATTAAATTTTTTCAAGACAATCAAGCATTTGGACACATTTTATAATAGTTTCGACGTGTTTCTTGTCTCCGTCTTCCGTGAGTTAAATGTAGTCATCTATACAATGGAATACCAAAATTCGACTTATGATGGCCGTTGCAGACTCACAAGTTTCGATCTTCTGCGGCTTCGTGCATTACCGAAAGAAACCTTGTTTGCTGTTAAATCTGTCAAGTTTCAGTATTTTTAATTTGCGGACTAATTTAAAGCATCCAGCTCACCTTCGGCACAATTTTCGTCTCAAGGTTATTTTATTTTCCTGTCTAACGCGTACGGTGGAATCTTATCAGTTCCTTTCTGTCAACGTAACTACTATTTGGAATAGGTTACACGGGAGAGGAAAGGTTTTGGAAAGTTATTTTTTATTTAAACGAATGATCGCGAGCTTTCTACATAAACAGATCGCTTTTGTTATGCAAAAATGCATGGAACTATTTAGGAAACATGAATGATAGGTAAGGCGAAGCGTTTGCGGAATAGCAGCGTATAAAACGTTCACTGCATATCCACTACTAAATATTCGTCTGCGCCACCTTTTTTGTGAATAAAAGCTCTTGAAATCTAATATATTTGTAGTCATTTCCGTTCGGTGAGGGGGTGAAATTTTGTATTGGCCTTTAACAGGTGATTTTCCAGACGTCTCTTGAACACTTTCACAGTGGATAAATGCTCAACAGACTCTGGCAAGGAGTAGAACGGCTCTATGAGAGAAAAAGGGTGAGCTTTGGTTTGTGCGGCTCAGTTCCTTCTTCAGCTGGCAATCATGTCTATGGAGGTTCTCTCTTGGGGTTGTTTGAAAGAGATCCTCCCACTTTACATCCAGACCAGTTCCCTTTTGTAAATGAGACGTTGCTATAAGGTCACCACTGCCTTTTCTATAATGGAGGAAAAGATATTTAAAGCAGACAAACTTTTCGTGTGGGAACTACTTAAGTTCAAGAACCACCTTGGTAGCACGTCATTGGACACTTTCAAGAATCCCTATGTATTTCTGAAGCCAAGGCTGCCAAGTCTGTACCGCATATTCGAGATGCGGCAGCACGAATGTTCTGTATATTTTTCCGAAGATGCCTGTATTCAAGTTAAAAACGTTCTTTGTATGGCGTTTATGACAGACACTGCTCTCGCTGCGACTTTGGAACACTGTTTTGTGAGACTAACGTCGTCTTTAATAAGACCATCAAGGTCTCTTTGAACACTCACGGTTTCAAGTCATTGATCTTCCAAGACATATTGTGGTGAAAATCCATTTCTGCAGCGTCTTGTTGATAGCATGTGCGATGTTGTATATTTTAAGTTCATGTCGTAACACCTGTTCCCAGAGTGCCGGTGACCTCTATCCTCTCGCAGTATTCGGAAGTCACTTTTGTCTTTTATCACCATGTATAGTTTGAGATCATCTTTAAACAGCATTATGTTAGAGTTAAATTCTCGCTCTTTGGCATTTACGTAGATGATAAAAAAAAGCGGGCCAAGGACTGACATTTGTGGGATTCCACTTTGGACAGGTGCTCACTTTGCACAGTGGCCCCCTGCAGAAACTTTTGACTACTACCTCTCCAGTTCAGGAGATCCGTGTTATCCCAAAGTCAGACAACTTTCGGAGGAGGCGCTGATGTGGAACGAGATCAAACGCCTTGGTGAAGCCAAAGCAGACGACATCTACTGAATGTCTTTCGTTCACGCTTTTTTCCAGTGCCCGAGCGTTATAATAAGGTTTGTAAGACAAGACTGCTTCTCATAAAAATCATGCTGGACTGGACTGATTGGGTGGTGAAATTTATCATGCAATAACATCGATTTTTAATTACCCTTTCCAGCAGTTTTCAGCAAATGCATGTCAAACTGACCAGTCGGTAGTTGGTGGGATAGTGCCGTGATCCTCCTTTATGTGTGGATCCGACATTTCCTAACTTCAATGTTTCAGCAAGCTTGCCAGCTTCGAACAATTTTAGAAAGAGTACACAACGCGCTTCCGCTAATTCTTCAGAGACTTCACGCAGAAATACACTTTGGAAAATTTTCGAAAGAAGCATGGCTTTTTGATAGCCATCTCTCACAGCTTTGTTCTTTTTGTCTTTTGTGGTTGCAAGCTTGTAACGGTTATTTGTAGAACTTCTCATGTAGACGTAGAATGCTTTTGGCTTTCGTGCCGCCCATTCCAGGAGCCGTAGTTCATTAGAGATTGTGTTTCTCGGAGGAGTCTCTTGCATACATTGCATTGCTATCTAAATGCTTGAAGATTTTCTTTGTTCTCCGTTTATAGAAATAATTTCCACAGCTTGTGCTTTTTTACAGATCTCCTTTTGTATCGCCCTTTTCAGTCATTTTTGTCTGTTGCCGGTCAAATATTTCTTGAGAGGACAGTACAGTTCGGCCAGGCTTTTCGTTGTTTATTTAAAGGTATTTCAAAATTTATTGACATCTCCTCGGAATAATTACTTGCATCTTGTGCAGCCAATAGCCAATTTAATTGCCTCAGAGACATCCCACCAAACATTCTTAAAAGGTCAATTCGACAACATTGAATATGTTCTGCTAACCCGCTGCGAACACCCGTCAGAAAATGTCGCACTTCATAAGTTTGCATTAAAGCCTTCAGTGAAAGTACCTAAGTTATTTTTAGGTCTTTTCGGAACACATGTTGGTCACAATTTCACATATTTTACATACCGTTCTACTGCGCTAATTAATCTCGTTGTTCAGATCTTGAAATCATTCATACGCATGACCTAACCTTTTTTCTTCTGTGCCTCATGAAACATGAAACATGAATAAAGGAGATTAGGTCTCTCTCGCAACAATATAGGACGCTGAGGAGGTTTACTTACAGGAACATAGAAGTAAGGCAAACGCAAATCACTGGCATAACGGATAGGAAAATGAATGCAGATTTTACAGTTGTCAGCGGGCATCCGAATTACGAAGATTGGGTGGCCGCAGAATGGTATTAACCTAGTGAGAGGTTTTCCCTTTAAATCCATCAAGATCCCGTCTACTCCTTCATTTGATCACTGATCCGCATCGTGCGCCGGTTCAATTATAAACGAATACTGCACCGTTTATTGGCTTCACCTCTTTCCCAGTCGACAGCACTGGATATAACCTTGCGTGCTGCACATATTTTATAAGACTACGGTCCAGTCCTGGAGTTATTTCATCCATAAATTTTCAAACTTGATTTTTAATGGTATATGTTTTGGCAGTTCAGATAGAACAGATACGTACCTTGCAGAAATTATTGCACAAATCCACTACACATCGGTATTTCTGATTAAGGAGAAAGTGATTGGACGGGGTCGCATGTTAACAAATTCATCAATTGATTTTTTTCCCGTCTTTCCCCAATTGAACCAGAATATTAGCGGCTGGTATGTGGACGTGTACCCCATTCATCTCAGTCCTCGTGAAATAAAAAGAATTGTACGTTCTTCGGGCCATTGTTTACACAATGCCAGTATAAAATGCAAATTTTACTGCAAAATTTTGCAGATTGATTACTAATTTCTACCAAAAAGCAGGAAACAACTACAACTTTGATGTTGCTAGGGCTACGTTAGTCGTTGTCTGGTTCGGATAGTTGATGCAAAGATGCGCTAGAAAGGCTCTATTGGCTATTCTTTCCCACCGAGCTGTGAATTTGCTGGACTTTAATAATTTTTTGTATTCTTTTGCAGCCTCTCACTCATTGATATCTTACACAATGCAATGAGTCTATCAGAGATCTGTTGCATCAACAAAATTGAAACATATTAATTCAAACTTCATATACTCTGGTTGATTCACATCGTGTGACATAAAAATTCCATGTGTGTTAGATTCGACGGAGAATAAACTTCTTGTGGTCTCATTCCAATTACTTGTGCGTTGACTGCCTAGCTAAAGATCGGTAGTTAACCTAAGGAACTGACAGATAACGTCTACGGTATACGATCAATTAGATGTGCTTGGAACGCCGATGGCACAATATATCGCAGCAAAACATATCTTTGGGCGAAGTAGCGCACTGATTCATGAATCTGTTAGAAATGCGCCACAGTATGAGCGAACAGCTGGCTAATCAACCTGTATTAGTAATTGCTGTTTATAGTGATTCACAGAAGTCAATAACCAAAAGTAAGTCATCAATGTAAAACATTTACGATTTGCTCCCAAAAAAAGAGACAAAAAAGACAAAGAAAGATGATATATAAATCAAAATAAGTACAAAATGAACTAGACAACACTCGATGCTATTCTAGTTTGCTTTTAATATGCTGAAGTATGTAAGGGGAAGGCAAAAACGTTTGCTGGCGTAACCTCTATGTAAGTATGGTTAACTTACTTTTTGTTTACATTCACGCGTGTATCTTATTCACATTTACATTTGTTGTCGCAGCTTCGAAGAAAAGCATCCTATCTTTAAAAATATAGGAAACAAGCCGTCAGATGGTTTGTTTTTCGCGGTTGACCTCAGCGCTACATTGATCTGGGTGTCACTGTACATAGACACAATACAATAACGTTATTGGCAGAAGGACATTACCAGCAACGACAGAGGACACTATAAAGGCGTTTTCTGCCTTGTTAGGCGTCATCGGCTAGTGATACCCAACCCCAGTATGGCCGTGGAAATCGCTGCCACACCAAGATTTGAACTCGCGAAATCTCCCGTTAGTGTGAACATCCTAACGTTTGAGCTACGAACTTACAGTCTAGCTGGTATTAGATCGTAAATATACACTGGGATAGACGCGTGCACTGATCTGTCAGAGGAACCACTCGTCTCCCCATATTGCCTTTAGAGCTCTCCTAGCCGCCTCGCGATGGAGGCTCGAGAGAGTTCTAAAGGCAATATGGGGGGACGAGTGGGTCCTCTGACAGATCGGTGTACGAGTCTTTGCCAAAATAACGTTATTGTATTGCTCCAGTTTGCCTCTATCATTCCGGGCATCAGTTGTTTGATCGGCTCACAAAATTGATTGGCGCATGGGAAAATGGAAAAATCTTGTTGTAGACTGCGCATTTTTCTGACGCAATTGAGACTATCATGCTGCACTCAAAGTCGTGGTGTGGAATGTTGCCAAATATCAGTTCACTTCAGACTTCCCCGTTTACCTAGTGCGCTTTTGACTAGCCACTGATGAACTGAGAGTAAAACTGCGATGTGTCTTTTATGTGACTTCTATGTCACTTTTACATGTGTGAGGTCTAAGCCGCCCACTGTTTCGTTAAATCCTTATGTGTCATGTGTGAAGTGTCAGGTCTTATATGTATCACGCGCAAACGAGTACTTTTGTTCATTCAGTCACTGGGGTTTCTCCCCGAATCACACAACTGGCTGATTTGACAGTGGATTGTTACCTAGCAGTAGGAAGAAATAATGATAAGACGTAGATGGATCTCTAGAAAAATAACTTTGTTCGCCTGGCATTATGAATTCGTGCTGAGAACCATAATCGAAGACAATATCAGATAGCATCAGCACACTGCCTGTGGCTATCTCTGAAGTTGAGCATGTCTATTAATCTGAAGCGTTAGGTGAATAACATTCTTGTTCTAGTGCTCACTTCTACTCTATCTTAACTGCTTCCTGAGACTTTCGTTTTCGCTTGCATAGACAGAAAGAATGATGAAGACAGCATTCAACTCATATTCTTCATTATAAATAATATAGCACGCTTTAATCTGTCACTGCGCTAAATGTCTAGGCTTAGAAGCTTGTTAGCTGGTAGAATAACTCAGTCCTTTTCTCAGGACGAAGAGTTAGACTGCAATGAACCCTTTTTGATATAGCTTAGGAGGCTCTCTCCCTCTGTTCGGATCCAAGCTTCGCTTTCGTGTTGTGTAAAATCCTTATTTGTTGTGTTGGAGAGCCTGCGTTATGTGTGATACGCGCAGACCTGTTGTTTTTAGCTTTATCAGCCACTTTTCAAAATCTCGGCATCTCGATGTGGCCTTTGCGACAGTGTCACAGTGTCCTCCCGTTTGTATAAAATCCTGAGGCGTTGTGTGTGGGGGTGATGTCAGGTTTTGTATGTAGCACGCGCAGACGAGTGTCCTAGTTGTCAGCTACTGTGTTCTATCCCCATATCAGACATCTGTCTGATTCGCTCAACAGACTGTTGTTTGGAAGTGGGAAGAGAATGAGCTCGACCAGCTGAGCGCACATTCCTTCCTATACATACCGACTTGCTTGAATCTATCACAGTGTGCTAAAAGCTCTGACTTGGAAGGCTGTCAACTGACAGAATAATTCAGTATTTCGCTCAGGACGGAGGGTCAGAGCACATTGTTGCCCTATTGTGGCCGTTATAGCATTTCCCTCTTCTTTTTCGTAAAACCCTGGATTTTTTTGCATATACCAGGGTGTAGTTATACATCTAAGTGCGGGTTCTAGTCACGCTGGCCACCTCCGTTAGACCCTGCTTCTAGTCTCTTTGCCTCGGTCTTGACACCGGGCCGAGATGGTGTTGAGAGAATGCAGAAAGGACTGTATAAGTGTACTATCACTATAAACTAATTCACGTACAAGTCACCGCCCCTGCTCTCACCTGGCTGTGGGGCACATGGTAGATCTCGTCGGAAAAGACAATCGACACTCTTCCCTTTCCTTTGGATTATTCCGCCTCTGGTCTTTCCTCTTCTCTTAATTCAGCCAGCACCATAGTGTGAGTCTTCCTATTTTGTTTCGATAAAAATCATATTTTCAAATCATTTTATCAATTTCTACTTGCATAGTGTGCATCAGGAATTGTCTGTTAGGATCCTTTTATGTCTGCAAATTGGTTTTTTGACGTTCTTTCTCCTTCTATTTACACTATTAATTCTACTATTTTCAGGCATGTGCTTGACTGCACTATGGCATATGTGCATCTTCGTCATATGCACTTCGGCCTACATGTTTGATGTCCCTATCCTTCATAAGGAGCCACTCTTCAGCAATACCACTGCATTCTACAATGAATCTACTGGGTTCGTCTACGATCCCAATTCACCTCTCGTTATGTGTTCGTATCTTCCAAGGCACTCAATCTGGTGCGAACCGCCAGAAGGTACGCTACCTCCCTTTTTTTCTATACTTAGATCTGCACGGTAACAAAAGCCTCTTCCTCGAGACCAACCAAGGCTGCTATCAGTGGGGTGGGATGAAGGCTGACGAGGTTCAACTAACTTCAATCATTTGCCACGCCCTGCCCGATATTGAGTGCTATGGAAACCGAACATTCATACTGCACGACTTCCCTTGTCTTCGTTATCACGGACACTACTTCCTCACGACCCTGCTTTACAGCATATTTTTGGGGTTTCTGGGCGTTGATAGGTTTTGCCTAGGACACCTTGGCACCGGCGTGGGTAAATTGTTGACTGTTGGTGGGTGTGGGGTTTGGTGGCTAGTAGACATCTTCCTCCTCATTCATGGTGATCTTCGTCCAGCGGATGACAGCTCTTGGATGCCATTTATCTGACTCTCCATTCCTTGCCATTTTATTCCTCACTGTTCAGTCTGTTTTTACGACTTTCACATTCATTACATTATTCGCTCAAAATGTTTCACTTCTTAATTTTGTGGTCTCGCTTTTTTCTTCTGATCTTCTCCATCATCGTTTCGCTTTTGCTTAGCCGTGTTTGTATTGGTTCTAATGTTTTATGCGTTTTAAGTCAGAAAAATCAAGTTTCGAGGTCCCGATAACCATTGATTCAAAGATATTTACTTTCTAGTACTTGGTGTGACTGTGGTCATGTCAGCCTCGAAGATGCCATATGATTGTCCGCTGCTGTGGTTCTAAGCAACGACGGGAACCCAACACCGAAGGTATACACATCGCTTCCATATCGTGGTTAATTTTGTCTCGCCAGGTTTTGAGTTGTCGTCCGCAGGTGACGAAAAAGATGGCATAATCATCTGCTCCGTCTGCTTGGGGAGGGACTAAGATATCCTCGTGATTTCACAGCCAGTGTCGACTTTCTCATTCAGAACCAAGTTGGTGTACTTCAGCCGAAGGATGATTCTCCGGCAGCGGTAGTCAACTAACTAGATTTTGTCCATGTTGCACCTGTACAGCCCAGTATTGAACGCCTTACAGGACTGACTAAACTGATGTCCGGTACACGCGGATATGTTTTACAATGGAAATGTCCTGTCGGGTTCATAAACATTTGGTAAGGATTATGGAAACCCTGTGAGTAGCACCCACTCGGAAAACGAAATCCTTCTTACCCTGTCCATTCAACGGTAGCCTCGCCCCCCAGGGTGTTTAGAACTGTCTATTTCACGTTAACGTTCATTAATAGCGAGGGGGCCTTCTTCTAGTCAGCGATGCATTTCCATTAAGGCGAATTCATTCACCCGTGACTCATCTGTAGGCCGCCAAATTCAGAGGTGAGCAGGGCGATATCTCCAGTGTAGTTTATATCAGCAAGCTGGTCCGGAGCGTAATTTTGGTCCCATCAAACTGTGCAAGACCCTTCGAAGAACTTAGTATATGGCGTAGATGAACAGACTGAGCGACAGAACCAATTCTTTTAGAGAGCTAAATCGAATACCGACCGGCTTGGAGAGATTGTCATGGGCCAAAACTTCCGCACTGATAGAACGATAGTAGGCCCTGACCATGGTCGTCCAGATCCATTATTCCTTAATGGGACTTGCGAACAGCAAGACAGACGCTTGCTAATTATCTATAGCCCCGGTAAAATTGAGTAATATGTATTAAGGAAGTCAAGTTAAGCGAACAAACCTTTGCGATTAATTCATCATCAGGCACTACAGTAATATAAGAGAGGGTAGAGTTAACGAAAGTTCTAGGCAAACCAATCAGTCGTAACAAGGGGGAAGATGGGAGAGAGAGGTGTAAAAGGATCAAGGGGATCATATTCTAGTCTTAATTGGGGACAGAGAAATGGGGGTGGGGGAGAGGGGAAGGGGCGGGAGTCAGGCAGTTAGTTAATGTCATCCAGTGGTCCTCTTCTCGGGTTTTGTTGGGTTGTGTGAGGACGCAAGGTGTCAACCTCTTGAGACTGTGTCGGTGGCCTATGGATGCTTGATGGCGCTGTCTTATCATTGTTTCGCGGCGTAGTAAGAGGCGTGAGGGTGGATGTTGAAAAGGCCTTTGGCCACGAGAGCCTTAAAGCCGCTACAAATGCTTTCTGCGCACATAAAATTGGGTTTGTAAGGCAAATGGCGACTGCTTCTGCCGTCGCAAGTATCCGCTGACGCAGGAACTTAGAGTGTTTAGCCGGAACTTTATAGACGACTCTAAATGCTTGGTTGACGTCTACCCGATAACCGCTGTCTACCCAGTGAGCCAGAATTGCGCTTGATATCGACTTAGTTTCGCCTCTGTTTAGCCACGCAGGGTGATGCTCTCGCATGCGCTTGGATAGACGTCTAATCGTTCGACCAATGTAACTTGCCCCACAGGAGCATGTTAAGTTGTAGATACACATTGATGTGGTCTGGAACGGCAGTCTATCCTTGCCTCTTAGGCGAAGAAGTGGAGTGCTTGAGAACAATAATCTTAACTTTGCTGCTGGATATGTACGCGCGATTGTAGCGTTCAGACGAAGCTGTAGAAGTTCGCTTGCTGGATCACCTTGAAAAGGCAATGTAAGAAATACTGTTTTCTTCTCAGCCGTCGGCACCTCCGGTCTTGGTGGACGTTCCTCCATAAACTTATCGAGGAACACATTTTCTTGTAAGGTATTTTTAAGCAGTGCGAGTTCGTCCTCCAGTGTCTCTGGAGAACATATTCTCCTAGCTCGGTTCGTGAGGCAGCGGACTAGGTCTCGTTTCTGACTTAGTGGCACAAAACTGTAAAAGTTAGTTTATTGCCCTGTCCAGGTCTTCTTACGAAATACACTTCTAATTATTGATCCATCAGATCTTCTTCTAAGGAGAACGTCCAGAAAGGGGAGGCACTGTCTGTCCTCTTTTTCCAAAGTGAAGGTTAACGCTGAGTGCACCTGATTCGCTTTATCTAAGAATGTGTCAAGCTCAAGTCTTCCGTCTGCTATTATAAATATATCATCCACATAGCGAGCATAGGCTGGAAGGTCTTCTATAATAGGCGAAAGTTTGTTTCTCTCCATTTTGCCCATGAAAGTATCCGCTAAAAGAGGTCCAAGCGGTGATCCCATCGCTACCCCGTCGATTTGGCGGTAAAATTGGCCATTAAAGCTGAATCGCACGTTTAAAGTGCAGCTTAAGAGTAATTGCTTCATGTCTCCGATCGGCATGCCGATTGGGAACTCTCTTTTAACAATCTCGTCACACAAAAATTCTATGGTTTCTGTGAGGGAAATTTTGGTGAACAGTGACGCGACATCTAGGGATAACATCGTTTTACCGTTGATATTAGTGTTTCTTATGGATTCGACGAATTCAAACGTGTCCCGTGGGCTATGCGGTGCTATTTGATGCCGAATCGGTTTCAACTTTTCTGCCAGCCACTTTGCAATTGCATGATGTGGTGAGTTGCACATATCCATTATTGGCCGTATTGAAACGTCTGGTTTGTGAATTTTTGGCAAACCATAAAGCCTTGGGGGAGCTGTGCCTGTGGGTTTCAGCGCTTTTAACTCTTGTTCACTAAGAAAACCTCCGTCTTTCAGTTTCCGAAGACAAGTAGTGAGTTGAATTTCTATGTTCTCAGTTTGATCCTTATTCTGTCTTTCCCTTTTGAACTTAATTTCGTCAGGCAGGATTGATTCAATCTTTGAGACGTAAATACGTTTACTCATAAGAACGAAACCAGAACCTTTGTCCGGTTTTGTCATGAATATATCAGTATTTTGGCGCAAAACTTTGAGCTGCTCCAAATGCTCTTTCGTGATGTTTCCAATACTTAGAGATTTAGTTCCAAGATATTGATAGCAACAATTAACGAGTGTAGATTTGAAATAATCTGCCTCCTCTGGCGTTGTAGGTACTAAGTCATGTGTCTGACTCAAAAGATTTTCGAATTGCACTTCTGTCCCTAATCTGTTTGGCCTTATATTAGGAAAACAAAATTTGTGGCCTAGGGATAGTACTTCAAGCAGGTGTTTGTCAAGCTTCATGTTGGTAAAATTATGTACGTACCGCTCCGGATCATATGGGAATGAGGATTGAGCCTTCGTCGGATTGATACTGCGGATGAGTTTTGTCCGTTTTACTTCCATACGTCTTTGATTCACAGTCTGTACGTAGCTGCTGAAGTTCATCCTTTTTTCATCGTTTAAGTCATCCAGGACTGTCATTCGTTGATGTAGATTTCGGTTTATGTATTATGAATACCTGGTCGGTTCCTTTTCACCAGCATCTAAATCCGGGGTTGGCAAACCTGATTATTGTGCCCACGACCCTTGGATTATTGGGAGTTTGCCGTTCAGCGCTCTGTGAGATAGCACCTTTTTACTGTTGACCAAGGCCCTAACTAGTGCCTCTCAAACTGTTCCAGTCTGCCTCCTCACTATTGGTCAAAAAAGAAGTTCCATTTAATTAAGATTCACCTAATTGCCTTGTACGTACAGCCCCGCTGTGTAAGGGGCACTAAATGCCTTAAACGTTTCGTACTCGCGAGTAGGACCTTCCAGTCCGAAAACGGTGTACTTGTTCTTGCACTCCTACTCCGGTCAGCCACAGTCCCGTGTTTTTATGTGTAATTCTTGTTGTGTACATGGTGGGAGATTTGCAGAAATGAACCTTTGCATTCGCACTACGCCAACATCACGCATGCTGGTTTGATTTTCGTCCTAAAGCTACCACTTCCGTAGGTAGCAACGAACTCGCTAGGCAAGTTCGAGGTAAGATATGTTTGAATTTGTATCGGGTATTTACATACCCTGCAATTTTCAAAAATCGCAAAGGGAATGTTGTGCATTACCCTGCTGATGATGGTTTATCTCGCCCTTTGTTGGTTTTATTAGCCTTCTCTCTAGTTATCAAGTCCCCTCGTTAATCGGTTCTGCTAGAACGTTTTTGTTAAACTCGGCTAGTTGAAGCCTGCTTCTGAATCTGTCTTCCTGATGACTGGCGGTTCGAAACTGGACAAAGTTTTGACTGGACAGTTATTGTAACCTGTAAAAGGGTATATATTTTCTCAACGCTTCCGCTAGTTGTTTTGCCTGCGTCTTCTTGGTTTTTTCATTTGCTTTTTCCTCTCAAGGCAACCGATAACACTGCAATGTCCGATGCTTGCATTGTTGATCCCAACTCGGAATTCGCAAAAAAGTATCCCAACGGCCTGTCCCTGACTGATTTGCTGCCCTTTTACGAGGACATAGCCCAGAAGAAGCCCATCATCCTTGAATGGAAATTCCCTGGCCGAGTCAAGCGTCCGTCTGCGCAGGGTAAGTCGTAGGCTTCCTCGGGCCACATCAAGTTGAATTGGATTAATTATAATGATTTTGTTAACCACCCGATGGGGCTGTCGATTTAAATGCAAAAGCTTTCATATGAAACTGATAAACAATCATGCACATGTGCCAATTTATGTGTATAGTAATGACGACTTATCAATTTGACACCCGTTTATTGGCTTCGTCCAATCAACGAGAAGTCAGTGGGAATAGTAAGAAAAAAGCTCCTTCCACAGGAACAAATCCCAAAAAAAGCAAATGAATTAATGATTAATGAGGTTTTGAAGGAGAAAAATTTTCATAGGTGAAAGACAAATAGGTGTGTCGGCAGGACGATCATGCTATTGAGTTTATAATGATTCGACAGATTTCTCGCCAAGAGAGGATTATTGCCAGTTCCCGGATGATGCACAAGATGGATTTAGTTCCCAGCAGCTAGCTGAACCTAACTGGCTAGCCAACGATGATGTATCCATACGCCGTATGTCTTTGCACAAAGTTGCATTGCCAGTTAGCGTTTGTATTTAACTTTGGCAGTCCCTATGCTCACTCTCGTCTCTGATCTTCTTGACCCTGTTATAAGACCAGGCTCAAGTAATAAGGAAGCAGAATGTGCGGCTGATTCTACAAAAGATAACAGTAGGATAAGCAGTGGATGTTTTAAAATATACTGAAATAACTATATGCATTTCAGTAGGCGTAATTGTGCTTATTCATTTTAGTTGACGTAGTAGTCGTTGCGGCTGGGTTACTTCTACTTCAACGCGCCTTGGCAATCCTGCTTCTACGTCATCGACTCTTATTTCCTTAAGAATAAATTTTCGTTGTAGAACCCATAACTACACATTCCTTAGCTCGGGGAGTTAGAAGTCTACCATTTCTTTGATTCACGCGCAAGTCACCTTCTGTGCGCCACCTTGCTGTGACGTAGATGGTTGGCATCGTTGTTCGCGACTGTTGGACTGTCTTAGGTAGCAATTTACCAAGCCGGCCAGAGATCATTACCGCTCGGATCTCTAGCTACTTAGCTAAGTATACTTTTACTGTGGCCGCTTTCTGTTAAACCGTTTCTATAAATAGGGACAGTTGACTTAAATAGGGGTAACCTCTATCTTCTCCCCGAAGGACTGTTCTATTGAAGAGCAGCGGAATGCTGTAGTTTTCCTCGCAAAGCTGCTCTCTCTACAGCATAGACCTAGCGACTGATCGGTCTTAGTGCAACCCCTACTTCTTAGCGGGAAGGGGAGTTCGCTTTTTAAGTATTGAGCATACTAGCAGCACAGGTTTTGGCTTAACGCCTGGACGCGTGTTTCGCTGGTTTTCTGACGCTGCTTGAAAAAGCATCTATGAGCACTGTTTTCGTTTTCCTGTTTGTAGAAGAGGCTGAACAGACCACCGCTGCCTCCAAGGACACTTACGCGCAAAGTCAGGCGGCTGAAAAAAACGAGGCTGCTGTACCCACCGGCCAACCCAATCTCTCCGAGTTTGATTTTGACGATAGCGCAAACCAGCCAGCAACAGCGGCGACGACCGGTCTGCTCGCACGCCGTCTGTTTAGCGGCGCCTCCGCCCGACCCAACCGAGAGCGACGCGTCGCTACTAACATGGACAAAATTCTAAAAGACGAGATGCGTAAGCGCAAGGAAGAACTCGAGAGTGCGGCTCTGGCACAGCGCCAGCTACGACAGCAGCAACTGCAGCGCCAACAGCAGCAACAACAACAACAGCAATTGTCCATTGACGTTGGTAGCACAACCTGCTCTGCTGTCTTAGCAGCGGGCGACGCCTCTTCCGCCGCAGAACCGCCGGCCACAGCGATGGAGGCTGTGCCGACTTCCCAACTGTCACCAACTAGCCAGCCTCAAACCTTGGAAGGTTTACTTACATCGGCGCCAACCATGCCTCAAGCCGAGGCCGCTAATTCCGATCAGTTGGCAGCAGGAGGACAGCCGGCTGTTGCTCTTTGTGAACAAGTTGATTCATTAGCTGTGACTGATACGTAATGATTTGTAATTTCTGGTTTTATCTTCACATGTTATGGGGCAGTTCATTGAAATGAAGTTCATTATTTTTACCAGCTCTCAAGTTTCCTTTCTTCTCTTGGTAGTTTCTGCAATAACTGTAGCCTGACCCTACAAACCGGCCTACATAGCTTTACATAGTTACAACACTTTCCCAGCTCCTCATCCGTGGGATAGAGTTCTGCAATATGCTTTGAGAAAATATCCCAGATCTGCGGCATGACATGCTGCCAAATGCCGAACCACAGCCTATATTGTGCCTCCTTTGTGTGTGCTAATACCGCTCGGGCAGACACAGGACCACACCTCCACAGTCCACGCTTGAGACACCTCCAGTATCCCTTCAATGACATCGGTGTTCCAGTCAGCAGTGCGGTTCATAAAGTTATTCGAGTGGTTCACCGTGTCGTACTGGTATCTCGCCGAGGATAGGCGAATGTAGCCTTTTTAAGCATTCGTCGCAGTAGTACTGTCGGGTGCTACCCCTTCTTTTGATCACGTCACTCAGTGATCCCGGGTGCGATCACTCACTTGTTCGAACTTGATTTTTCTCAGGAATGTGTCGTACCCAGTCCTGCCGACGGCGTTGTTCTCGGTTGTACTATGTCCGGGATCTTAACATCTCTTACTTGCACTTCTACGTCCAGTCCGCCAACAGTCCTAGCTTCCCTCAGCAGGGCGTTGGAACAAACATGGCGGCAAATAGCGAACCTGATGTTCAAGGCCGCAGATGGATGTGCCTTCCTTCACGGACTTCCCGGCGATGACAGTGAGGCATGGATTAAGAAGCTCCTACAAAATATATCGTCTACTCTGGAATATTTATTTCGAGCAGCGTGACTTATTTCGTTTGAAAACCCCATACCCCATCGCCATCTTATGAGCGAGGTTTTTTGAACATTAGGCCTGCACAACCATGTTGGCAATAAACCCTTTCTTGAGCAGTAAGCAACAAGTCCCGGCGAATTTAGGCTGTATACCAGCTCTTGATGTTGTGTTGACTGGATTAACTCTCTGGTTGTGGGGATTCTATAGTCTGAACTGAAGTAGACATAAAAAATTGAACCCGTCCGCCCTCATGCTCATACCTGCTTGCTGCCAACCTAGCAGTTCACATAGCATCATACTGCAACGAAAGGGTTAACGTTATGGTTGCAGAAACGCGTGCTGTTTTTAAGCCCACCTCGGGCCCAAACCAAATTGGGCTCAATAACCGGCGACTTCTGTACCGTTTTTTGCGACTATTGACAACATCTACTGATATCTTACATGATCACTTACCATCCACTTATCTCCCCTATTCTGACCATGTAAATGATCTTCAGGCAAGACTGTCGATAAATGGTACCGCCACCGACTTCGAGCTTCCGCTCGGCACCGGCCATTGGCATCTTATTGCAACAACTATCACCATAAGGCCACTTCACTATTTATTTCTACCAAGTGATAAAAAGATTAGGCATTCGCGAAATTACAGCGTACAACATGCTCACTGCCTTCGAAATGTGTACTTTTCACCTGATTCAACTTTAATTTAACCAAATATGCATTGAAATCAAGGGAGTAGTATGTTTATAGGGATCTAATTAATCAATTATATAGAGTTTTGGAAGTTCCGGTTATTATTATTATCCAGGCGTCTCTCGAACAGGCTCACGTTGGGGAATGCATAACCCGTTGAAAAAGAGTCTTACCATTGAATAAATCTGTTCAAAAATGTAGGGCGTTCATTCGCGCGTCACAGTTTCTGTGTAGTGGGAGTCAGCACCACTGTGGGAACCCGTGATCGCTGACTCATTAGGCCAAGGCTGCAGTCACGCTGACTGCTCACATCCTGTCCATCGCTTGCTCAATGTCAATCGCGATCTACTAACACGCACAGTCTCGCCTGCGCCCAGACCGCGGCGTAACCTCGCGTGGTCCAACGAATCCCCTCAAAAGCTGCATAAAACAAAGACAACTAACGGTGCCCGTTCGGATGAACGTCACCAGACATCACTGCGAGCCAAACCCAACTAGGGAACGGATGCCCTGGTCCGCGAGTCAAACTTCCTCCTGACCAGTCTCTTTTCCGTCTGTGCAGACTTTACCCTTCCTGCTACTGTGCTCTCCCTATGACTTCTCTCTTCACCTAGGGAACCTGGCCTGGAGGATCACAGCAATAAAGATTAGCCATATTTGCCTTTACACCGCGATAAATGCTCTGGGTTTTTTGGTGCCTCTTCTAGAAGCCTTAGGTGATAAGAAGCACGTGTTTCATGGCAGTCTTCTGAATAAATTGCGTCGGTGTCTCAATTCTTGAATTTGTTCTCACCTCGCTTTTGTGTGAATAATTTCTGCAGCGTTTGCTTTTTTGGATGTCGTCCTTTACCGCTTCTTCCAGCCATTTCGGTGTGTTTTGCATCGATTTTGTCTTCAGAGGGCAGCACAGTTCGATTAAGATTTGCGTGCTTAATTCAAAGATTGTCCAGCATTCGTTGAAATCTCCTCGTAATACTTTCGTCCATAGTGTGTATCAAATCGTAACTTCCATTATCTCAAAGTTATCCAACCAGATATTTCTTACAGACCTTGCACTTCGTTCGGGCACAGCTGTGAGCATCGATTCCCACATGAATGTTATATGACCAGAAGGACCTAGGAGTGGGCCTCCGTTTATTTCATCAACATTCTCCTTACTCTTGGTAAACAGTAGATCCAGACTATATTTCTGACCGTCACGCATTCGAGTCATCGTTCGTGCTTGTTGAAACAAGAATTCATCAAATGCCGTATCCAATATCACTTGACCGAACTTTCGTCTATGGCCCTTAACTGGCATTCAATCGCAGTTAGTCAGCTAAGCATGAACATTCCTTCAATAACATTTGACCTTTGTATGCAGGTTGATTTCGAGTGCTGCATGTAGCGCTGAGTGTAACGTTTTTAGCATAAGATACCAACGGATAACACTGAAGCATCCACAGTTCATGGTCATTTACACATAATTCCAGATGATTGAATTTTACTGCACTGCTTATATAGAGGGCACTTCCACCCCTTCTTCTTTTTTCCGTCTTGGCTTAGCCACTAATAACCCCCTTTTCGTTTTTCGGAGTTTTTACACATTCGTTTAGCCAATTTTCAATTGGTGCAATAACGTCAGGATGCAGCTTGGCCACACTTACTTAGAGTTCGTCGGTTTTATCAACGAGGCTTTGCAAATTTCCGTAATAGAACTTGAATTTGCGTAGATGGTTCTTCCGATGAGTATTACAGCTTACTTTTTTTCTTTCAGTGCTTCTAGAGGGTTTTCCCGAGAATCGTTATGTACAGTGACATGCGATGTACTCCGGGGGTTTCTGGTTGCTTGGAAACTTAATGACTTGCCAGAGTTCATTCTCATCAGCAAACATGATTCACCACAGCTCAGTTCCTGAAAGCTGTTATTAGCGTAAAGGATATCAAGCTAGGGTCCGAGGAGAGAGGTCTGAGTAGCAGTACTAGACCTTTTTTGACTTCATCCTCCAGCTGCAGACATGCTGCCTTCAGAAAAACTTGAATGTCTTTTTCCAGTTCAGAAGTTTGTCCCTATTTCCAAGGGTGCTCAGTTTATTTGAAATACAATGAAGGAGCGCAATGCCAAAGTTTCATGTAAATCAACGCACACTACATTTACTCCGAAGGCCTTCTTAAAGCACAAGTCTAGACCTCACGAAAACTCAATAGAGTTGGCAAGCATGAACGCAAAACATCGCTTTTTTTAAGCTAGCTAGCACTGGTTCTCAACAGTCAGATCAACTTTGACGAATTTTAGGTGACAACTCGGTCCAATATCTCGTCCAATATTACGGTGACCGCGTACTCTCAGCCTTGCAATAGTCTTCATTTCGAGCTTACTTTGCTGACTCGGCAGTCTGCAACCCGGTAATTCTTTAGCCGAAATCGAGCAACAGTTCTTCTGCATACCTCTTTTCAGGTTGCCGGTGGCTTTACAATGTTGCTGTTCATACAAGGCATAATTATTGATTATGCCTGTGTTTATCGTTCAGAGTAGTTTTAATTTTAGATTGGCAGTGACTTCCGGGAATTCTCCATAATAGTTCGCTATCCGCGCCAATATTGGTCGACTTGCACATGATAACAGAATTTGCTCGACAAAGTGATAAGACTCCTATTCCGGCCCATGTGTACGGATAGTTGAAGCTTGAATACGCAGGCGTGTAGACACGATCCTGCGAACACGTGGTATAATAGGTAATGCCACGTCCTACGCAGTCATTCCATTAAAGTCGAGCAAGTATCTACATTCGTTAAAATATACACTGCCTGCTGGAATCAGGGTCTGGAGACACGAGTCGGTCGTTATATAAGATTTCATTGGGGAGAGGTCAATGCCAGGGGCAAGCGAGTGTCCAAATTGGGAGAAAACTTAAGGAAGTGGCAGGGCCAAAGGAAAGTCCCGCTTTGTGCGTTTGAACCCAGAGGCATAGCTAATAAATTGCCTTTTCTTGGTTCACGCTGAAAGGTCGATGGGAGTTAAGGCTAAGACGGCTAACCCTAACAGCTTTAATCTTCCAAGTCCGGTTCCTTAGGAGATAGGAGAGAGAGACAGTGGGAAAGCGAAAGTATGAGATACATAATATTGTGTACAGAAATGTTAGATGGAAGTTGCTACTCGGTCCGGCCGTGAGGGCACGTGAGCGTGGCACCGTCGCATCCGTTCCTCAGGGGACGGAAACCAAACTCTCCTTCGCTGCGAGAATCGTCACAAGGGCCACCAAGCGGGCTTCGTGTTTTCGTCAGCTTCAGGTCACTTATAGGCCAGACATGTCTGGGGTGCATGTACGCGCCCCGATTGCGTGAGGGCAAATGTCGCATGTAGCATTTGCGATCGGTAATCACGCTGGGTTGACCGCGAATGAGCGAAAAAGATTGTCACTGTGAGCCAACGGCTGCGGGGTCAAGCGTTTGAAAGAGTTGAGCTGTAGGACCACTACAGGTTGATAGCTGTTCTTAATGACCATGAACGCAAAGTGTGAAATAGGATAATACACAAATGAAGCCTGACAATATTTTTCTGATGATCTAGCAGAGTCAGGCCAGCTATTTGGGCTATAACTACACTGAAGCCACTAATACGCCTCGTCTTATTAAGAAGTGTGTTTAAAAGGGCCACACTAATCATGGCCCAGTGCCGCCTTGGAGGATAAGCGGAAAGACTTCAGAAGAACGGTAGCCCACTGAGAACGATAGAGACATCGAAGATATTTTAGGCACACAGGCGTTTAAACGTCCATTTATGAAATCAATTATTTAAGCATTTTTTATTTGAAGCTTTAAATTTGCAGCCAAAAGGCCTGCAGTGGTTACCTACGGGCAGCGCCTACAAACCGTGTAAACGTGTTAAAGGCAATATAACGCAAATCCTAAATTGTAGCGACTAAAATACTATAAAATATGGTGATATATGCAATAATTTAAAAATTTTTAGAGAAGGAATGATACAGGCTCATGGAATTGCAATATCTTTCTGTAACAGTAGTCTAAAATTGACTTGCAGAAATGGTTTGCTTGGCTAGAGTTGATAGTAAAGAAGAAGAAGGGGAATAAATCGTTTGCTCTTCCTATTTTGAGAAAGCATCTGAAACCGAAGAGTTATATTTTCGACTGATTTACGAAACGTACATTAGTAATTAATAGGATTAAGCACAGAAATGTGCCAATCTTATAAATAAGTACTTATTTTTTTACTAATGTGATATTAGCGTTAAATTATCAAATCGGTCTGTGGGAGGTAGGTGGGGCGTGTGATTATACAGGCAGGAGATTATTGGCATTCGTGTATAGTTTTTAGCCATCGATCCAGTCGTAAATGCTACCCATAATCATTTGAAAGGTATCTGTTAACCGTAAAATTAATGTTCTAACGAATATATGGAGAATTAATCCTCGTCATGATTACACAATTGTACAACATTGTGAAATCGCCTTTCTTTCTTTCTATTAGCATTATCTTTATTATTTGATTGAGTGATCATGCACGCATTGTCTCTTTTTTTGACTCACTTTTGCTGCCCAAAGTAACGACATTCCCTGAAAGCAATTTCCTAACGCCGCGCTAGCGCAAAATGCTCTTGCTACGTTTAACGTACTAGACCAACCAGGTGTATGCCAATCGTGACCTGATTGGCGGCGATTATATCTGTTTGTAACCTCCATTAGGCACAGTTCATAATACCGCCCGGCGCCGCATGCAAGCAGCACAGAAACAAAATGCTCCAGTCATTCCAATTAGAATTTCCACTCTTCGTATAACCAATGAAAGGTTGATGCATTGCATTTACGTATAATCGGTACTCTTGGATTTCGCTGTTTACAACGTTTACTGTGTTCAATACCCAACATTTCCCTTTACGAACGCTCTTCAGCGCTACCTCCTACTGCACTTTTCTCACCTCGCTCTAGTCGAGGCAGAAATTATTCGTCCATCATCCTCAGACTGCTAATTCCAAACACGTTATCTACCTAAGCTGCACTCTGGAGCCAACACTTTATTTTACAGTTAAACAATATTGATTTGTGCTCAGTATTGTGGTTGATGCCTGCTAAAATATAGGCATGTAAGCAAAGCTTCGTTACTTTTTCATTCACATGGCGTAGATAAATGTCATGATTTTTCAGAAAAGCAAGATGATTACTGACGTTCTTTGGAAGGTGATTAATTTGTTCCCCTTATCGAGGTTTGCTGAAGTACAGCTTATGAGATAGATTAACTATCGTGACTCAAATAACCTCGTCCACATGGGTAGTCACACAAGGTGATTAGAGTCTTCACACATTTTGTGCGTTGGGCTATACTATTCTACAAGGGAATTTGCCAGTTAATTCAAAGACACTTCTAGCGCTCTCTCGGACGTTTATGTGTTCATTCTGGCCGTAATAACGCTGACTATCCGTTCCATTCGAAGTTTTTTTCTTCAAGAAGCCAATGGGTCAGTTTTGGCCCATTCTTGCGTGACTCAGTACGTTCTCATAAACTTATTTGCCTTTTGCCCTCGTTTTAATGCATTTTTATAAATTAACTCAGTGAGTTATGGGGTTGTCCTGTGAAATATAGATGTTTTGACTTCAACATGTTTTAATTCATGTTGTATCCTTTGGGAGCAATTTATGTCTGCTTCGTGCAATAGCTTTCGAAGGGTATCGTATATCACAGGTCATTGATTTCGAACACTAACGCTTCTCCGTCAAGATCTTTCCTGTAAATGTTAACACGTATGTCCCTAGATGTAATTTTTTTCTTTATATGTTACGCCCGCCTTGAGTGCCTAAGGAAATATAATCCTCTCGAGTATAACCCGATTTACGGTGTTTTATTTGCCTCCTGTCTTTCAGCGTAAATAGAAAATTATGTCTTTGGCTGATGAACTTCTCGCTGATCTTGACAATGCTGAGCCCGCAGAGGATGAAGAGGAGAATTCATTTATTACAGCTATAGAGGCGGATGAAGTGAAAACTGATTCAGAGATCAACCAAAATTTTCCTTCGAAGATTAATCTTAAGGAAGATCCGAGCAGCCTCCTTAAGCCACACAAATTGCTCAATGCTCTGATACCAACTGCTCCGATAAGCAAGTTTGCGAAGTTGAGAGATAGCGAAAAAGTGAGTATTCAGCCCTGCTTCTGTTTTTTCATAATTAACGATGATTTATATTTTGCAATCATTGACTTATCTTTCACTTTTTCATCCGTCTAGCTTACCACTGTGATGCAGCAGATAGACATGTTCTCAAAGCAGCCAAAACGAGATTCCGTCTCTGGGCCAGTTGAGGCCGACCCAGAGTATCTTTGCATCGTGCAGGCAAATGACTTAATAGTTGAAATTGACAACGAAATAAGTAAGTTCACTCGAATCGATGACAAAGCTCTCTTTTAGACATAATTCACAAATATACACGTGATATTTATCAACACCGGTTTCCCGAACTGGAATCTCTCGTCTCTCAGCCGATGGACTATATGAAAATCGTGTTGGTGAGTTAGATTTTTCTTCTTAAAGAAGGTAGCAACCTACTGCGTCAAAGTAATTTCATCCCACATGACCTGTTACTGCTATGAGCTGTATAAGGTTAACCGGTTATCTTTATTGGGATATAGTCGAGTTATTCAGTACGCAAAAGCCAAACAGTCGAGAAGAATGAGAAGTCGAGTACCCTAGAATTTGGCTTTACACATCTTATAATTGTCGTACACGAACTAAAAATGGATGAAGAGCGGTTAGGATTATATAGGCAAACATCAAGCGTTCGTCGGGAGGCAGGGTGAATGTTAATCAACGAGTGTAAGAAGGTAGGGGTGAACTGTAATTAACGAGTGTGATAAGGTAGGGATGAATGTTAATCAACAAAAATGAGTGGAAAGGGGGTGAACGAGTGTCAGATTAGTATTAACACCACACCGGTGTTAGTGTTTAAAACCTTCATAGACCGTACTATACAGGTTTTAGCCATTTGCCGCTCGAAAACAGAATACACGATGCTTTTAAGATTATCTTTACCTTTGTTTCTATGTTTGTTGATGATGTAGTGGGTGACTGATAAACTTTATAGTTGAACGATCGGGACGGTGACCATTCTCTCTCACACCTTATAAAGCGTCCACAGTCGTCTGTGAGTGTAGTAGCCTGTCTACCGCATTCGTTTCGAGAAAGAACGCAGTGGAGATGATACGTCATATCAGGTCCAGCATATCCTAGTCTCGGAAATCCTACGGAAAATGTCATTGTCATAGCCTAAGAGGGGTACCCGTGATCCCCGACCGGGTTTGTACCTTTGACAAAGCTCACCCCAATAAATAACTGTCTTTGTCGAAGGATGCCAGTCTAAATAATTCATCTCTTGGCGACTTGTATGCGTCGATTCTCTCTATTATTATGAAAATATCTGCATCACTATGGTTTCATACAGCATGTGGCGGTTGACACCAATTTCGTTTACGTTCTTTCTCGTACCGAACCTTTCCTGTCACTCAGGGCTTTAAACACCTACCGGAGACTATCAATGTTACTATATGCAGACCTAATAAAAGAAGCGAGCCGAGCTCCTCGTTAACATAATTTACTTGCCCAAGACGTGGTCAACACTGCGTGATTCTGACAAACTCACCAAAAAAAACACAAAGCCAATGGGTCATTGCAGGACGTCCTTCACAAAAATTGAAATCCCTGCAGTAAGTTGCGTTGACAGGTGAAACATGGCACCATTTTTAATGCTGCAAACCCGATCGTCCTGCTTTATGTGGGCTAGCGTAAATTCATAGGACGTACATTCCATTATGACTAACTGAAACAATCAAGAGCATATGCGGGCACGTCTTTTGAAATCATTTTGACGAAAACAGTTTTGTGAGCTGACGAAGTTACATGCGCAAATCGTTCCATTTTTTATGTGTATAGCTATACAGAAGGCCTGAGAATATAGTTATATTAATTCTACTTTACCCAGACCTAGCGGATGAACTTGCATCTGGCCCCTAATGGGAAGGATTAAGCCGCTGGAAGAACAAGTTACTCTTTAAAAGTTGGAAGGCCGACACTTCAGTAACGGTGGAGGGTTAGGACTATGGCTATCTATTAGTCACTGTTAATAAGAAGTCGCATGCGTCACATTTGCAAATGTAAAAAAAGTATACTAGTAGTTTCGCTTGTTGCATCGCTGAATAGACAACATGCAGAGTTAATTCTTGTACTTGTACTTGTTACGGCTGTGATCATGCCTGATCTAGCTGGCAACAATGATGTCACGAATGGTACCTCTCCATGCGTGGCGATTGGGGGCAGCGGATCTGGAAAGCTCCACCCACTCTCTTTTCCAGCAGCGGAGACCGAAGATAGAAGGTCCAAGAACTGCTTCTATGTCTTGACGGATGGTGTCGAGCCAAGTCTTTAGTTGCCCTCCTCTTAGACGTTTCTAGGTGGGCTGCGGTGCCGGGTCGAGGGCAGCATAAGTAAGATCATGGGGCGGACGACGGAGAACGTGTCCAAACCACCTCAGTCGCCTTTCTTGAATAGCTTGAGATATCCTTGTGATACGATCGCAGCGGATGCGGACTGTCTCATTCGAGATGAAGTCGCTATACTTAACTCGCAGGATCGTCTTCAGGCACTGGTGGTCAAAGACCTCCAGTCTTCGCTTATCTTCAGCGCGCACAGCCCAGCATTCACATCCATAAAGGAGGACCGACCGGATGGATGCACGGTGTACACGAATCTTCGTGGCGACGGAGATGTCACGTCCGATCCATAGGCGCTTTCGAAACATTGAGAAATCCCAGCGAGCAGCATCGATGCGGGAACCAATGTCATCCTTGCTCTACCCATTCGGTAGCAGCCTCGTCCCGAGGTATTTAAAGCTTTCGACTTCTTAAAGTTGATGGCCATTTATCCCTAGGGGTGCCTTTTCCTGATCAGGGATGCAGCTCGAGAGCAACTGCGTCTTTCTAGAATTTATGGACATGTAAACCTACATAGCGGTCTCATTTAACCACGACACTACTGACTGTAGACC
Organism: Ligula intestinalis; assembly: GCA_036362985.1. Taxonomy (NCBI): domain Eukaryota; kingdom Metazoa; phylum Platyhelminthes; class Cestoda; order Diphyllobothriidea; family Diphyllobothriidae; genus Ligula; species Ligula intestinalis. The sequence goes on from JAYGXS010000085.1 coordinate 41,653, forward strand.
ACCAAAGCTTGAGGCTAGTAGCGCAATATCATCGGCGTAGTCAAGATCAGTTAGCCGGCGTCCGGGTGCAAGCTCAACTTCGTCCTCTTCATGTAGGGCTTTGCCGAGAATCCAGTCAATGACGTAGTTAAACAGAATGGGCGAAAGACCGCAGCCCTGTCGGACACCAGACCGGATATCGAACGACTGAGAGAGATTGTTGTGGACCAGGACTCGTGCGGTGGTAGACCGATAATAGGCCTTAATCATCGCAATGAGTTTGGTCGGCACTCCATTTAGTTCCATTATTCGCCACAGGGACTCACGATGGACGGAATCGAATGCGACGGCAAAGTCAACAAAGCAAACAGCCGTCGATTGCTGGTAGCTATGGCGGAATTCTAGAATGCGTCTAAGTGTAAATATCTGATCCGCTCATCCACGCCCAGTTCGGAATCCGGCTTGGTTGGACAAATTAACTCGTAAATTGGTTCATGGAAGGGATGTATTTAAGGGATAACAGCTTCACTTTTTAAGTTTGGTTCCGATTGGCGGAAAAACAACTGGGTGTTACGTCCCATTTAGATATGCTTTTTTGAAACGGGGAGGATAACTTAACTCGAGGGAGAAAGCCTTCTTCCTTTAATACAATAACTTAACTGTACTTTAGGTCACAAAAATGGGTAGACGTAGGATCAACGAAGCAGCCAGTTTAAAAAAAGAACCAGCGCATATTTGCCAAGGATTTCAATGGTCAACGTTTCTGCTTGAGCTAACCATATAAACGCCAGTGCAAACCCTAAATTATCATCCACTATCCCAATTTTATCATTTGCAGATATTTTGCCGATATACGTGTTCGTGCTGTTATTGATGGATGCCTGGGCCCCCTTAAACGCGGGTGATCGTTCGAACACGGGCCAAAGTGACTGTTCAAAGCCTAACAAATAATGCCGAAAGTTCAGTAAGACAACACTTACTGGACGCTGACCGTAATGCCGACTGCCTTTGGGCCCCTACTTTCCTCTTTTCGACACGGTGACCCACTTGGAGATCAAGATGTTTCTTCGCAAAGACTCGACATTTTCTAAGCAGTCAGAATTCGTGGCTAACGTCGTGCTGGCCTTGTAACAAACCAATAACGCTTGTCTAGCGAGCATTATATCACGGTTATTTATGTCTCCCTGGAGATTCGGAGGCTGTAGCATGCGTTTTTGCAATGTGCTCCAAAAGGAGTCGACGTTTGCGAGGAATAGTCTTTTTCGGAGCTCATTTATGTGTTATTGTTGACAACTGTAATTAATGGCATTTATCTTGGGTTCTTGTGAAGGAAATGTATTATACCTTCCTCTACTTCTAGGTGCTCGGCAATGATATCCTTGAACGCTCAAAGCAAACCAATCTGCTGGCGACCTTCCTCACACCAGCGACCATAATGGTGGTATCAGTCACCGCCTCTACAACGCAGGGAAGTCCGCTGGAACCAGACGTCCTGAAGCGAGCCACTGACGCCTGTGTTATGGCTATTGAACTCTGTGAGATGCGAGCAACTATCCTGGCCTACGTGGAGTCTCGCATGTCTCTCATCTCACCAAATGTCAGCGTACTCATTGGAGCGTCGACTGCCGCAAAACTGATGGGTATGCCACCTTCTGTTCGCTGTTTCCGCACCCACCTTGTTAGCTCCTGTGCGAGTAGCCTCTTTCACTTCAGAAAGCATGCAAGCGCTTTCGTCGAACTGCAGGCTTTTCGGCCTGGTGGCTTTCACTGACCGACATGTCCTATGCTTGCACGCAAACTGAAGTTAAAGCGACGACCTGGAGGACTCTTTTTATGTCGAAGTGGACGGAGTGTTAGGAAAGAAGTCACGTAGTACCACAGTCGTATATCAGTTAAGCGCGCAGATTTTATAATTTTTAGAATTCATTTGGTTGCGTAAGTGTTATAACAAAATGACATCGTTTAAAGACGAGACAATGCAATTTCGACTTTCTGCGTTGCAATGGCAGATTTGCGTAGAGGAATAAGGAAGGAAAGTGGTGGCTGAATTTGAAAAACTCACAAAAGCTCTAACCTGAAAAAGAAGCATATCTGCGCCGAAAATGCTCACCGGCCAAGGAAATAAAGGCTTTCGATCGGGGTTTAGCTTTATTATCCTACTTACTACACCCAGCCAGCCATAATCTCCTGTCGTTTTTTCCCCCACCGATGTCTCCTTTCACCTGGCTTAGTGTTCCACCGGACCTTTTTCTTCTATGCCGGATCTCCAGTTCAATATAACGAAAATTATTATTTGAATCGTGGTTGATAGCACAGTAATACAGTAATAGCACAGTAGTACAGTGATAGTTCAAAGACCTTCCACCGCATTGGCACTGCATTTTCTAGCAGGAGCTCCTTTAGAGCACTAATTGCGTGTTAAGTCGCGCGTTTTTAAGCTAGAGGGGCTTTTGCCAGAGTAAACTACCGGATTCAACTCCTTGCCTAATCGCCCATCATGATAATTGTATTCTGGTTATTTGCAAACTTTCCTCTAATGGTTTTTTGATGTACATCTATCGAGTTCTATCCTAAAGCCATTGGAATTTTAGAAACTCCAGTTAAATTGTTCTTCTTTTTGCTCTTCATGCCTATTTACTACTTCAATATCCAATTCTGGGTGGGTCACTGATGTATTGGAACACGGTCTTGCATAGACGTCGACCACCCGGGTCAAAAGAAGAAGATGCGATCACTGGAACAAGACATTAATAAATATAAATATATATGAATATAAATACAGTGCAATCTGTGTATGTATCACCCCAATCTGCGCATGTCTAACACTATCCTACGGTTACCTATGATTTAGGATTCTCGACCGAATCCCAAAACGACAGGCAAATAAATTTCTTGTTCCGGTGCTCGCATCTTCTTCTGAATTGCTTCCTGGAACTCGCATATTCGCTACTATCGGCACCTGGGTCAACTTGTGTGAATGATATTGTGCATTTCTTTAACCACCCGATGTATTATCTGATGCGCACCTTTCCTATGTTACCTGCCGTCTGTTTCCTAACTACTTTGCCTCGGACCCACGGTCAGTCCAGTGTGTGTTTTGTTGTGTAAAGTGGAGGGCTGAGAGTCAGACTGCAATGGCTCCTTCTAAATGTGGCCGCTGGGGCACTCCCACGTAAATGGGATGCTAGCCAGGTGTTGTGACGCACATAAGGGGGGGGGGTGGCCTCGCACCCGATCCCGCTTCTGGTCTTCTAGACACCGGGCCTAGGTGGGTGAAGGAAGAAAGGGTGCTACACAGGTCTACTTTCACTATAATCCGGCAATACCTTGCTGTGGAGCAGTCGGGGGACAGCGTCGAAATCGACGGTCGAACTGTTAGGTCTCTACCAGGCAAGCCCAACCAGGTGTTCCCCTCGTAGCGCGACGTCATTAGCTGTATCGATTAGTGATGTATCACTTTTTACGATTGCATACAGGTCTCGGGTCTGGGCATTATTCTGTTGCCTTGATAACCCACCTCCCCGATTGTTTTGTCAAGTCAGCACCTGTTTACGTTTCATCCCTTGTTTCCAGGTCATGCGGGTGGACTGACGGCTCTGTCCAAGATGCCCTCGTGCAACATCCTGGTGTTGGGCGCTCAAAAACGCAGTCTCTCCGGCTTCAGCAGTAACGCCTCTCTGCCGCACACTGGCTATATCTACCACTCCGACATGGTGCAAAAGCTGCCTCCAGACCTACGAATCCGAGCTTCACGCCTACTCGCCAACAAGGTCACCCTTGCTGCTCGCGTGGACTCATTTCACCAATCGCAGGTACTCTACCTTACCGAGTACATATCCGTTGGCAGTATTCATGATATAAGGGAGGGGGTGACGCTGACAGTTAGTCAACGAGTTCGATATTTGTATAGTCTCCAGGTTACTGACGTCTCCATCTTTATCGTAGATAGTACGGTATAGGTGGAGACAAAAGATTTGCCCTCTCAGCCTACTTTTGTCATGATTTTCAACCCACAGGTGTCATCAGGACTCGTAAAATATTGAATAAAATATTTAGGCGTACTTTTAAGCAGAAGTGATTTTTTACACATTAATTCACTATGTAAATTTAATTCATCAGTAATGAGGGGTTAGCTTTTGGGTTATCGTCAAAGTAACGCCACCTATTCACCGTTCTTTGTAAGAAATTGTGCAAAAATCTAATTTTTTCACATAAATCGTCTCTGATCTTTTTGTGTTAAGTACATGAGCGTTTTATTATTTACAAACTCCAGTAACTCGCATGCATATTCAGGGACGTTCGTATGCACTTGTTCCTGAGGTCTCCAAGCCGCTGTAATTTCTCTTTCCGAATTTAGCCTTTATAATTATTGCTACTTTGGAGGCCTTCATAAAGATTGTTTTGTATGGATTGTGCAATTTTCATGTTTTTACTTCAACATCGGGTAAGGCGGTTGAGGTAGATACCGCGATTGTCTGCTTTACTATCCTCTCATGTTCGGCATTTGTGATCGGCGTCGAACTTGAATAGCGCCTGCCGTACCCTGATCTGGCCTCCGTGTTAGTCCAGCACCTCTACCGCGCGGCTACCTTGCAACCTTTGTTTCTTTTTTTCCGATGATTGCTTTACCACTTTTTGTCCGCTTTTCAGGCAAAATGTTACGCTGACCATGCATACCTCTGTATATTACATGCTCCTCACTTTTTTCCAGGACGGAACTATCGGTGAGCAGTTTCTGCTAGAGGTTGAAAAGAAAATCGACAAATGGCAGGAACCTCCGCCAGTGAAACAAATCAAACCATTGCCCGCTCCATTGGATCCACCAGCAAAGTATGTTTTGCTGCTTTTTAATTTCATTGCTAACTTTGAGTAAATCAATATATTGACTCACCATATTGACAGCACAAGTACTAACTTAAAGCCCAGACACCTGTTTAGTCAATGTTCTGCGTTGCTTGACCCAAATGTGCGGGGTTCGGCTTATCACTAGGTTCCAAGCGTTCCATGTGGACTTTCTGCTAGATACGTTAGTTTAGTAATTTTTGCTGTTTATTTTTCTCAGCCGTTAATCCCCAACTTGAAGTAGCTTAATCTATTCGTAGGTTTTGGCCATAGACTGAAAGTTGCTCTGACTTGTATCAACCACCGCTTACAAATCTCTTGTCCCCCTAACAAGCCCTCAATTTCCCTTCCCCAGTTACCATGCTGACATTTCGGGCTATGTGTGGGCTGCACTGCGAGGGGGTTGTTTTCGTGAGTGCAGATATTCTCCCTTCTCCATCAGTGAGCGACGGCTGGGCCACAGCGTCTATTGTCTTCGTTTGCATTATCCGTACTGCTTGTCCAGGCCCCGTGTACCCCATCCTTGCTCCCTGTTTGCGCCTTTGCACACTCGTGTGGTCGGTACGCTAGTGCCAGGCATCCGTTTAAATATGGTTGACGGTCCTATTTCTCACCCGCTACCTGTGTTGAAGTCCGAAAGGAGACCTGGTTATGCCTTATCAACTTTCTTCCGCAGATTGAGTTGCACGCGTGTGACTTGGTAAACCGTGGATGGAAGTGGTTGATAGAGGTTGTTTTGATTGCAGCTCTGATTCTCTTATCGCTCCCGCGGTCCAACATTCCAGCGTCCGCTCCGCAGTGTTATGGTACGAATTCACGCGACACTTCACAATTGTACAAAGTTCAATATACCCAAAATGCTAAAGCTCTGCTTGAAAACCGTCAGGGCTACTTCCTGTGCGACAGAAGTCAAATGGGCATGTGAGCGCACGTCAGAAAACTCTCATGGAACTACAGAGAACCGATAGTAGGACAAAGGATGGTCGTTTCTTAAAGCAACATTTAGACCAACATTTCGAACTCGGCTTGTGGGTGCTACCTTCATCGTCCTCAGGCGCGAAATGGTCTCAGAATCTTATGCACTCAATGGGAATCCGAAGACGGAGACCACAAAAACTAACTATGTCCCAAGCCATCACGCTAACCGCCCATTTTTTCACAAACCTGCAAAATAGCAGTTCACATGGCAGAAAGGCGGCTGACAAACCAGTCAAACCACTGCTTTTATCCTGTGTTCACCCCAGGCGGTTACTGCTGGAGCTTTTATGAATCGGGACAGACTATCGAGGCCAGCGTCGGAAATATCGAAAGTTTGGCGAACACCGGTGTGTTTTGAGAACGTATCCGAAGCGCTTGCTTGTCTTTGACAGCCGCTTACTTAGCACTCAAATTACTTCCCCAAAATGGGTATCCTGGACATTTTGTACTACAATCTATGCTGTAGAACGAGTCAAAATAAAAGAGAGTAGGTAGGTTCAGTCAGGAACCCAACGCAACAACCTGACCAACCCTTACAGTACGTATATGTCTGGTATCATTACAGGATACCCGGGGTAGCACATAGGTCGAAGACTGTACCATTATTGCAGCCTACATACCTTAAGGATAGATTTGACCATGTGCAGTACCTGGCCTATCTCATGAATTGTTAACCGAAATTCTAAAATATGTCTTCGATGGCACGGTTCACTTAGGTGGCGTTTTAATATTCGTGATTGTGCATAACAGCCTCCACATATTTCAGTCACACCATGATGCTGGATTTTGACTGAGCTTCGCAACCGCCTACAAAACCACGTTTGTTAAAAATGGCTACTTGAGTGACATGGCTTTTCCCATTATTTTGTGGTGTCCTTATAAATTCGACTTTAGCTTATAGGAAAAAGGCGCTAGAATATTCTTTGTGACATGAACTGCCTTGCTTAAATAACTACGCCGCCCTCCTCTTTCCCCTCACCATACACCCGCATCTAGGACGAATAGCTCTTACGCTATTTATCTATCAAGTTTCAGCTTTCTAGATCAATACTTAATTAGACAGTTTATCTTAAATGACGTTATTCAATCGTGCTAGTCTCGTGGTATTGGCCTTGTATCTATTTGTTGGCATTTAATATCTACAAATTTTATACTTGAAAGAATAATACCTCTCGGTTTACAAAATGTGTTATTATGAGGTTTTTAAGACCGTGAAATGTTCCTGCTGTTTATAAAGTATACAAAATGATCCAAAATCATTGCATATTTTTTGAGCCCCATATAGTATTTTGTTAATACCATTTAGCAATATGTGACTTTCCTTACTTGGCAAGTATACGGTCTGCAGTTTCGAAACCGTAACCGCATGTAAACTTGCAGGTCAGATTGATAATTATTCTGGAATGAAAATTTTTAAAACTGAAGGCTACCCTTTCTGCTGATATGCAATGTTAAGAAGATTAATTTCCTCCCAACTGAGTCCAAGAAACGATATTCTTGTGCAGGTTTTCTGTTTATTTTATAAGGGCATTGGAAGTCAATGGGGGAAATAATACCACTTAGCTAGTCAATTTTACAGGGTTTTTCAGACGCTGGAGAAAAAACAAAATCACTAGCTTTCATCCTGGCGCGATTGAATTATTTCGGCCTTTTATTGCTTGTTAACCAGTAGTACAACCCCACTTAGGTACTCCTTTCTTATCAAAAACACCTGAAAATTTGGCTAACATTTCAGGGCATATGGTGGATACTGTGGATAAGAATTCCATAGAGTATATTATGGTTAGACTGTAAAATCTGCCCCAACCACTTGGCAGTAACCAGACGAGACCACCTGTCGCACGTAGTAATGCATGTGCTGGAATCGAGTACACTCTTGTTTAGGAAAGAACTCCCATTGTTGACGTTGGCCGACGTAAGAAAGACTTGGAATTTATCTTGGTCATAAACTGGGAAATTTTATCGCTGTGGGTTTAGTTAATCGGTAAAATCTTTGCTTCTGCCACCTTTAGGCCCGGTTTCGTAGGGGAAGAGGAGTGAGACGCTAGGTGAGATAAATGTTAGTTTACGTACAGAATTATTAGAGAATAGGTAGGAGGAAGTTGGTTGTTCGACAAGCGTGGTGGTCATCCCAGCGTCTACAGAGCGGCCTTTTTGTGAGTCAGCCTTAAAGGTGATTAGTCAGATGGGATTGGTGTCGGCCCACAAGTAGGCATATGCTTGCAGCCGCAAAAAGGTGAGTGTTGGCACCATTTGTGGTACCTATAATTGGCGGGCCAACATCGCAATTGCGTGGCGCTGAAGTTAGAATGTGCTACGGGATCACTAAAAAGTCGTGCATCGATCTGCATATACTTACTTCTACTTATTACGGCTTCGATCATGACTGCTCTAGCCGGCCTCAATTATGTCCCGAATGGTGCTTCTCCAAGCGCGACGATCCATGGCCGCAGACCTGGACAGTTCAACCCATTCTCTTTGCCAGCGCCGGAGACCAAATACAAAAGTTCCGAGAACCACTTCCATCTCTTGACGGACCGAGTCGAGCCAGGTTTTGAATTGATCCCCTCTTCAACGTTTCCAATTATGCAACGGTTTCATGTCAAGGGCACTAGCACTGAGCTCTTGAGGTTGGTGACGAAGAACGTGTCCAAACCATCTCAGCCGTCTCTCCTGAATGGCCTGGGATATCCTTGTGACTTTGTCACAGCGAGTGCGGACTGTCTCATTGGAGACGAAGTCGGTGTACTTCACTCGAAGGATGCTCCTCAGACAGTAGTGGTCGAAGACTTTCAGTTTCTGTTTATCTTCCACGCGCATAGCCCAACATTCGTATCCGTATAGGATAACGGACCGCACAGATGCACGGTACACGCGGATCTTTGCTGCGATAGAAATATCGCGTCGGGTCCATCAGCACTTCCGAAGGCTAGAAAACACTCGTCGCGCTGCATCAATTCGGGAGACAATGTCATCCTTACTCTGTCCATTCGACAGCAATCTCGCTCCGAGGTATTTGAAACTGTCCACTTCTTCTCGATGACAGCCACTAATCTCAAGCGATGCCTTCTCTTCGGTTGGGATGCAGCATGAAAACACTTTGGTCTTCCCAGCATTTATGGACAAGCCGACCGTTTTCGCGACTTCGTTCATCCGTGGCACCATAGACTGGAGATCACCAAAGCTGGATGCTAGTAAGGCGATATCATCATCTTAGTCAAGGTCAGTCAACCGGCGTCCGGGTGCAAGCTCAATACCGTCACCTTCTTGTAGGGCATTCCTGAGAACCCAGTCAATGGCGTTGTTAAAAAGAATAGGCGACAGGACGCAGCCTTGCCGAACGCCTGACCGAATAGCGAAGGGTTCTGAGAGATTGTTGTGGACTAAAACCCGGGCAGTGGTGGAGCGGTAGTATGCCTTGATCATGGCGATTAGTTTTGGTGGTGCACCATCAAATGCCATTAACCGCCATAGAGAGTCACGATGGACGGAGTCGAACGCAGCGCCAAAGTCAAAGCAAGTGGCCGTTGGTTGCTGGTAGCTATGGCGGAATTCAAGGATCCGTCTCAGAGTGAATATCTGATCCACACATCCACGCCCAGCACGAAATCCGGCCTGGTTTGGTCGCGTCTTGGAGTCGCACACAGACTGGAACCGCCTGAGGAGAACAATAGCGAAAATCTTCGCAGCAATGTCGATGAGGCGGTAGTTCTAACATCTTGTCTTGTCTCCCTTATTGTGGACAGGAGTTGTACTCGTGAATTTTTGAACAAGTATCACGTGTTGGTCGTCAGACTAAATGAAAAAGTGAGGGCTGGGAATGTCGCACTAGAGGTTTTGGCGGCAGAGGTTACAACGGACGGGGTGGGATTGGGTGGGAGGGTTATGGTGACGTGACTTTCGCGGCGATAGGTTGTGCTAGTGAGGGAAGGGGGGTGTTACCGTTTGGACTATGGGCCACGTGTTCAGGGGGGGGGGGGGGCTGGTTCGGAGTCCGAGAAATTCCACTTGACCGGGCACGGAGAGCATGTTGTTGTTTCAGGCTGTGTCCAGATTAGTAGACCATGTAAGAAACCCACTATAGTGTGAGTCAAGCTCTACGTGCCTGTTTATACTAGCCGGATTCGAGCGCCAAGCTTCGAGGAATTCTCTCGCTTGTCGCGTATTAGCCATTGCGATCACGGCGGTGCCATCCCAATTGAAGCGGTGATCACACTCAAGGGAGTGCGCAAATACGACAGATAAACGGTCCCGTAGACGAACGGCTGACTTGTGTTCCTTGATGCGAGTCTCAAGGCGTCGGCCTGTTCGGCCAATATAAACGCAAGGGCACAAAGCACAAGGATGCCTGAGCTCCAGTCATCAGGAACGGTCTCGTCTCTCTATGCTTGTCTAATCACCTCATGAAGCCAAGGCGCCAGAGTGTCAGCACAAGACTTGTAGATTTCAGCGGGGATGCCATCCTCTCCAGGTGCCTTATTGTTGCGCAGCCTTTTTATGGCATCGGCGATTTCTGCTTCAGAAGGCGGGTCGCATGTCACCGGATAAGTGAAAGATGGAGGAGGCTCTACTGTTGATGGGAGCAGGGCGGCGGTGGATTCCGTATCGAAGTTGAGGAGGTGCTCGAAATGCTCATGCCAGGGTTCGATCTTAGTCGCGTTGTCGGCAATAAAGCTGCCATTCACATCACGAACTGAGTCACTCAGTAAAGACAGTCTACCACTAGCCTAGCCAATAAGTTGGTAGAGCTTTTGAGTATCACCAACGTTTGGGGCCTGCTCCATGGAAGTTGCGACTTCAGCCCAGTATTTCTTTCGATCCTCTCTGGCCGATTTTGCCGTCATATTTCTTAAATGGCGAAAGGAATCGTCATTACAGGCCCTAGCTCGGGCTGTGTCCGCAGACAACTGCAGGGTTCGTCCGCTAATCCAATCACTGTGGCGCCGCTTGGTACATCAAAGAATCTTTTTGGCTGCTCCATAGACTGACGTTTTCAGTAAGGACCATGGGTTCCCACCTCCGTACTTGTTACTTGTACTTGTTATGGCTGTGATCATGCCTGATCTAGCCGGCCTCAATGATTTCACGAACGGTACCTCTCCATGCGTGGCGATTGGCAGCAGCGGATCTCGAAAGCTCCACCCAGTCCCTTCTCCAGCGACGGAAACCGAAGATAGAAGGTCCAAGAACTGCTTTCATGTCTTGACGGACGGTTTCGAGCCAAGTCTTTAGTTGCCCTCCTCTTAGACGTTTCCAGGTGGGCTGCGGTGCCGGGTCGAGGGCAGCATAAGTAAGATCGTGGGGCGGACGACAGAGAACGTGTCAAAACCACCTCAGTCGCCTTTCTTGAATAGCTTGAGATATCCTCGTGATACGATCGCAGCGGATGCGGACTGTCTCATTTGAGATGAATTCGCTATACTTAACTCGCAGGATCGTCTTCAGGCACTGGTGGTCAAAGACCTCCAGTCTTCGCTTATCTTCAGCGCGCACAGCCCAGCATTCACATTCATAAAGGAGGACCGCCCGGATGGATGCACGGTGTACACGAATCTTCGTGGCGATGGAGATGTCACGTCCGATCCATAAGCGCTTTCGAAACATTGAGAAATCCCAGCGAGTAGCATTGATGCGGGGGACAATGTCGTCCTTGCTCTGCCCATTCGGTAGCAGCCTCGTCCCGAGGTATTTAAAGCTTTAGACTTCTTCAAGTTGATGGCCATTTATCCCTAGGGGTGCCTTTTCCTGGTCAGTGATGCAGCTCGAGAGCAACTGCGTCTTTTTAGAATTTATGGACATGCCAACCGACATAGCGATCTCATTCAATCACGACACTACTGACTGTAGACCACCAAAGCTTGAGGCTAGTAGCGCAATATCCTCGGCGTAGTCAAGATCAGTTAGCCGGCGTCCGGGTGCAAGCTCAACTTCGTCCTCTTCATGTAGGGCTTTGCCGAGAATCCAGTCAATGACGTAGTTAAACAGAATGGGCGAAAGGCCGCAGCCCTGTCGGACACCAGACCGGATATCGAACGACTGAGAGAGATTGTTGTGGACCAGGACTCGTGCGGTGGTAGACCGATAGTAGGCCTTAATCATCGCAATGAGTTTGGTCGGCACTTCATCCAGTTCCATCATTCGCCACGGACTCACGATGGACGGAATCGAATGCGGTGGCAAAGTCGACGAAGCAAACTGCCGTCGGTTGGTGGAAGCTATGGCGAATGCTAGAGTGCGCCTTAGTGTGAATATTTTATCCGCACATCCACGCCCAGCTTGGAATCCGGCTTGGTTGGGTCGTGTCCTGGAGTCGCGTGCAGACTGGAAGCGCCTGAGAAGAACAACAGCGAAGATCTTTGCAGCAACACCGATAAGACTTATGCCACGGTAGTTCTCGCATCTTGTGGACAGGTACAAGGATACCTGAGCCCCAGTCATCGGGAACGGTCTCTTCTCGCCACGCCTGTAAAATCACCTCATGGAGCCGAGTAGCCAGGGTGTCGACACAGGACTTGTAGATTTCAAGCGTGTGCGAACAAGAACGTGGTCAGAGCCATGGGCATTACCAGTCTCAGCACCACGCAGCGACCGATTATCATGAACCCAGCTGCGGAATCTTGAGCTGACTAAAATAAAGTCAATCTGACTGGCTCTATGGCCTTCGTTGCAGTACCAGGTCAGCAAGTGTTTGTTGCGGCGCTGGAAGCACGTGTTCGTTACAAACAGTCGGTTCCGTTCATAAAAGTTCAGTAATCTGTCACAATTCTCACATCGAGAACCAAGCCCAACGCGGCCGATAAGAAGGCTGTTTGTGGAGTCACCCGGCCCATTCCAATCCCCGGCAACAATCAACATATCGCGACCAGGAAGCCTTTCGACCAATGTCTGTAGTTGTGAGTATAATCGTATGTCGCCTGCATAAACCTCAATAAAAAATAGGGAAATGATAGCTAATCCGAACAGCATGACGGTATACAGCGACCGCTTTTAACTGAAGTGATCATTGGTAGGTGCACTAGAGGATTTTTGATTTTTGAGGGCTGTTTTACAAGCCAACCATTTGCGCATTTACTGCACGTCTAATTGTACCATCAATTCCTCCTCAACTTATATCCTCTCCAACTGCCGGTCAAGTTTTTATTCGTGGAGGGCTAGACGTACACCAATTCCCTGGTTTTTTTCAAGGTAGTGGATCCCCAAATGGAGGGCAGATGGCACAGACAGGTAACCACCTATCGGAGCTAGTTTGGACTATCTATAACAACATAGGGGTGGTCGACAGAGATGTGGTCAAACTGGTACAGCACTGTTCCTGATTTAGTTGGCCTTCATTCAGTCAGTCATAAATCAACCCACCATTTGGGAATTATTGGGACGCCTGTTTTTTTTTCAATGCATTTTCGCGTTCTGCACGTAGGCCTGTGTTCTTAATCCCCTAACTCCACTTTCCATTTATTTTATTTAGAAAACGTGGTGGTCGGCGATACCGTAAGCTGAAAGAGCGTTTGGGCATGACTGAACTCCGTCGAACAGCTAACCGCATCCAGTTTGGTGAAGTGTCTGAGGATGCCTACCAGTCTGATCTGGGCTTCTCCATGGGTTCATTGGGACAGCGTGGCGTGGCAGGCCATCTGCGTGCTCCACAAGCTGACTCAAAGACCAAGGCTAGAGTGAGCAAGGCGTTGCAGCAGAAACTGGCGCGTTATGGTGGCCTTTCGACGATGCCAACAACCTCCTTAGCGGCTACCGCTTGGGGTGGCAAGTCGACAGTTGGTGGTCGGGGGCATGAATCATCCGTGGGTACCGCCTCCTCGGTCACCTTTACTCCCCTACAGGTCAGCTTTTTGGGTCTTCTATTACCGCCTTTAATGTGTCTATGCGATCTTTTGTTTGTTTTGGCTTTGTCCATGATTCCCTGGGCTCACATTATAGTCAGTTCTACGCATTAGATGGTTAAACCGTGCGGACTTTATCGCTGCATGGGTTCCCACTACTAGTTGATTACAGTTGCGTCCATTGTTTAAGTGTGTTAAGCCCAAACTGTCTGTTGAGCCTTCTTTGTTTATTGATACTCCCACAATGCCAGCAGGTAGCCTGTTGGGGTAGGGAGGGAGTACGACAGATGTAAGCTTATTTTTCCTCAAGGCCGCTGCATGTGGACCGTTATTGCCTTTTGATGCAGTGCTTGTTATTATCACAGACCGGGATGAGTTACTAGTAAGCCTCGTAATTCGCTTGTGTCTCTTTTGACTTCCACTCTTGTAAACAAGCTAGACTGCCGACAGGTACATTTTTCGGACTTTATGAAACTCCCCGCCTTGCGAACTTTCACCTATGGAAGCTTTTCCTGTGAGATTACCGTGTTTGGTCGTGCAGGTTTTTCTTCCAACGCCTCTGGCAAATAAGGAGAAACCTGTTTCAGTCCCGCAAGATGAAGATGCTTGCGTAAGGCCGTTTATGTGGGCGGGAGGTTGATATGCCTATTTATTAAGTTCAAGGCTCTAGTAATCTTCCTGTTGGCCTTGATTGCATGAGTCCACTTAAGGTAGTGCTGGGCCAGTTCATAGAATTGGCCTCTATGTCACGCTGTTAGTCAACATTGACGTGTGCATAATCCCGAATTTCGTGAAGCGGGGTTTATACATGTTCAATGGCGGTTTGAGCATGGAATACGATGCACAATATCTGATTGCCTACTAAAGTTTATTTGACGTTACTGCGTATGATGGCTTCAGCTCGGTGGGTGATCTCAACACCTAGTTCTGCATTGTATGGTTCACTACACCGCCTGCTCGGTTTGGTTTTTATGATTGGATTCTCTGGAGCACACGCCTCGACACAGGGTATTAAGACTTTTGAATGTCCTCCCTGATTGATTCCTCATGCTTTGACTACTGTAGATTTTTTTAATCGTCATGCATTACCGATTGCGATTCTAGCCCATTATTTTGCTTATTTAACACATCCCCTGTCTATGTTACGCTTGTAGGGTCTGGAAATAGTCAATCCAATGGCGTCGGAACGGCAGGTGGACGAACACAAAAAGTATTTCAGTGCCACAGCCGGCTTTGTCAATGTCAAGGGCAAGATGCCTCCGCCTGCCACCACCTCTATCGAAAGTGCGCAAAATCACACGTCAAAAATGCAGGAATAACTTGTTGCGTGTTGAATTTTTAACATCCTTGTAAATAATTACTTTTAATATGACGCTTACGTTTGACAAAGGAGCCTATAGACATGCCACGTTGACGGTCCAAATCACAGTATTTGGGCGGCAGGCCTCAATAAAAAATGGGCCCTGTCCTACAGTCTTGTCAAGTCATCTGGGGTACTGAATATCACCTATCTATCGAACCAATGGGTAGGGGGAACTTATATGGCCTTTAAACAGAACACGGGAAAAGGAACGGCTGCTCAAATTAATGAGGTTGGCCCTGCGCATTATCTCAGAAAGGGCAAATATCCCCGTGTCCTAGACCTAACACTTACCTTATTGTTAACCTAAACCGCTGTCTAAATCTTGACTCTGACTCAATCCTAGGCCCTAACACGGCAGATAACACTAAATCTTGCATTAAGTCTAAACCTGGTGTCGATCCCAGACTTAATTCTGCTCCTAAATGTAAGCTCGGTCCTAAGTTATATGGCATTTGCCGCGAAGCCACCTGTATTGCGGACGACTCCTGTGCGCGTATCCTATTTAGAGAGAGGATGTATGAGTATCTCTTACCAACCATTGTAAATATTTTTCAATGCTCCGGACAAGCTACAAATCGGGTGGGCGCAAACACACACTCAGTACATGAAAGACGTGACCAGAACCCAAAGTCAGTTGTACCACGGTAGCCTGCTGACTCCTAAATGCGCGTTTTTCCGGTCAAATATGCAGTGTGCTGCTTAAATAGTGCTTTCTCCAATTCTATGTTCCTATACTTTGGACTCCATTTGAGGGAAGGGGGTGCGCATTGAGCATTTACTTCTTATTAGGATTTTGTATGTACTTGCGGTCTCAGATTTTGCTATCGAGTAAGGAGACCGCTTTTGCTTTGAAATATTTAACTAATGCCTGGGAGTTTTTGACAGAATGTACGGTTTCACTCGTTTGCTAGATTTCAAACCAAGTGTAGTGTATTTTCTTTGAAAAAGTCCATA
>JAYGXS010000086.1:0-13905 GCA_036362985.1 Ligula intestinalis
ATGATTTCCTGTGGTAGTCATAGTTGCAGCTGTTGAATGGAATAAAACTAGACTAAGTGGCGGGACCTGAGAGAGGTCTTATTTATGTGTGCGTTTTTAAGCCAATTGAAATGTACGCGGACAAAACGTTTTCCTGTCATGTCACCTATGAAGGTGCCTTTATGATTACCTCACCGTTAGCGGTCCACTGTTCTTAATCATGCAGACGATGCTGGTGGCATCGTAGATGCATAGATGGTCATGTCCTTGTCTCCCTTTATGTATATACTTAAATATAAGCCCTTGAAAAACAGACAGACGATGGATTTGTTGATTTCTTCAGCTAATACTGTCTACTTACTGGACGACTCCGGCATTGCTCTGCTTTTTTATGAATGTAAAAGCAAAATGTTCGGGTGATGTCTCATATTCACTGTCACTGATATGTTGTGGATGTCGGCAGAGATGCTGGAAGAACGATTGGAGGCCTTACCTCCGATTTTGCTCTTTCATCAGAGAAATATTGATTCGGATATGATCCAAACACTTTCAGCAGCAGGACATCCGATTTAGATGTTCCATTCGCTCCCCACAAGCGCAGTTTTTCTCCTTAAAATCCCACGAATGGCATTAAAACTACAGTAATTAATTATGCCTAAATAGTGTTGCTACTGTCGGCCCCCTACCACAGTTCCATTCCTGGCAACGCCACATGTTCTGCGTGATAGCTATGTGCAAAGAGGGGTTCAAAGGTATTATTTGATATTTTTCTTGCAAAACTGAACTGATCTGAACCGATAAAAAGATGAAAAAAGGAATTTTTTTTATTTAATATTAAAAATCTACACTTTTTAACACGAATTGGATCCATTTGTGGAGAGCAACGTTTAGGTTAAGTAATGTGTCATGATGAAAGGTCAGGATATAGTCAATATTAAAGTTTTATCCGAAATCTACATCTACTATGGAGACAGGCCAGCTATTAGGCTCTCAATTTCTGCTTCTTCACATGTGAGATAGCGTGCTAAGAATGGGAGTATAGAGTTCTGATTTGCTGAGGTGAGGCAATAAATATGACGAAAGCCGTTAGTTCTGGGTGAAGTTTGTCAGTGACTAAACTAAGCATGCAATCATCAAATTGCTTGACCGATTCAAAGTGCTACTGTATTATAATGTCAGGTAGAACAACACAGGAAACCCCGGCAGCTGAAGAGATCATTCAGAGGCTACATTTCAAAATGACTAAGTATTTTTCAAGTTAGTCTGCAATGAAAACTGGAGGGCACTTATGAATTAGGGGGAGAATGCAGGCATCTAAAAACGCCATGGTAGGGCTTGCGGTTTGTGATATGAACGCAAGCGGCGGATAAACTATAACAGTTTACGGAGTTTGGTAAAAAGGCCTTCTATGTTAAGAGCAAATATATGGTCACGTGCTAGATCAACACCAAGGTATTGGAAAGAGGATACCTCATTTTGCAGAATGTCAATATTTTTAGGACTGGGAGAGGTTCGCAGTCAAAAATAAACTGGACTGGCTTTTGCTTGTTATGTAAAAGTCCATTGATTGACGACCATGTTGAGACGTGTTCCAAGCCATCCCGCAGTACTTGAAGATGCGTCTGACTTTTGAGAGGATGGCCAACAACCACATAATCAGCATATTTAACAAGAAAGCATTCGTTTGGTGATCGTGGGTCGTCAGTGTGGAGGGAGAAGAAACTAGGGGATAATATAGACCCTTGGATAATTCCACAGTTCTTGGAACGTACCGTGGATTTTCGCTTGCCGCATTAAACGAACTGAGTGCGAGAAGAGAAATAGTATCCAAGCCAACAGACAACCCAGCCAGGAGAGCCATATGCAGAATTTCATTAAGCAAAAAATGGGGAGGATTCGTAAAAAAAGTGAGGAGCAGCTGGGAAATGCACATTGGTATACACGGAAGCCCTTATCTTAATCTCTAAGAGAATAATGGACTACAAGAGTACCAACGTCTATTGCATAACGCCTAGCCTCATACGCAAATTGCAATGGATAGGAAAAATCGGAAGAAAATGGCGCGATGACGTGTTAGTTGACTTGATCTGCAAGCTCTAATAGGGCAGAAGAGAAGGCAATTGGATGAAAGGATTTTGGAGAAAAATAATTTGGCTTTTGTGGCATAGATTGATTCTCATTGATTGGCACTCATCAGGAATCGAAGGCCCCAGGAAGGACAAGTTGATGAGGTGTGTCAATGCAGCGGCATACTAAAAAGAGCAGGATTTCAGCAGAAACTGTGTGATTCCATCTGGCCCTGCAGCTGTTGAAGCTCGAACGTTTTTTAGATGTTTCATCACTGTTTTCACAGACACATGAACAAAGACACTTGGAAATATGGAAATAACGTTTGTCGAAAGATGAGTGACACTGGGAGTGTGGATGAATTTTGCATTTAAAAGATCTAATTTTAAGTCAGCATCTACACGTGCTAGTGTACTGTGTTGACCAGTGTGACGCTTAAGACTCTTCCAAATTTCATCCAAGGAGAGAGGAGAGGAAGATGTTGAAAAGTAAAAAGCTGACAATCAAAAGGTTTTTCAGTCTGGAAACCCCAGGCTCTATTAGGACATTCACATACTTAAGACGATTTCGTTGACCCGTTTGTAGAACAATTTATTTTGGTGTCTCAAAATTTTTAGGTGGGGAGAACATATGCTGTCAGGTGTAAATATAGCCGTTTTAAGAGGACAGCGGAACGAAAAAATGTTTTTTAAAAAAGTTTTAAGACAGCTAGAGCATGACTCGACCTCAAAGTGCCCAAGAAGTGGAGCAAATTTGTCAGATATGACGGTCTGGAACAAAGAAGTACTATCTGGGTACGTACCATGAACATTTCGTTTCATCTCGGGCTCTGCTAACAGCCCTTTATTATAACTAGAACAGATGGTTGGCACGCCTTATAACGCAGAATGATCTGAGCCTGACAACGTTGCTCTTTTTTTCATCAGAAATGCGTGAGATGGTTTATCAATATGTTATCAAGAGGGGCGTCAAAAAAAGTGTTGACGGAGACTGGGTCATAATAAAAACCTAGTGATGTGAAGGAGCGAAGATTTACATGGTTGTAGTCACCACCTAAAATAATAATACGCTCGCAAGACAGCACTGCAAGTATTCGGAGAAGAAAATTAAAAAAAACGGACTCAAGCACTTGAGCATGTAGAGGGAGGGGGGAATTTAAATGCTGACATGAATAATGCGTGCATAATTATCAAAAAACTGGTTCTTACATACAACAGCAATAGCGTCTATTAAGTGCCCGAATAAAAAATAAGAACTTACAATTTGTGCACCATTGCTGGTTTACAAAGACAGCCACTCAACCACCTCTGCTGCAAGATAAGGATTTTCTGTCCAAAAAAAAACAAAAAAATCCCGCTGAGTGATGAGTTGCGACCCAATATCATTAGTAAGCCAAGTCTCATGCAGATAGATAACTGTAGACTTACTGTTCAGCATAATGGCCGAATACTTCACACTCTTTTTAAGTAGGGATTTGTCATAAGTCCACATAACTCCTGGAAGTGTCATTACATTCGAAGGCCTACATTTTTTTCCTTGCTGCTAACCTAATCGATTTCTTCTTTAGCGTGTGGTCGTCCTACGGAGAATTGTCAACTATGGTGAATTGCATATGCGGCAGATTGGACGCATCTGACACACATTGCAAGCATGGAATGTTGTGGGTTAAATAACTTGTTTTCGCGCATTTAAAATGGCACCAGTGTACTGTAGATATAAACTCATGATCATACATGCAGACGAAAAAATTGGAGAAAAAGAGAGGGTGGTATACAATCATAAATTGTAAAGTGAATGCAAGCAAAATATATTGGCGGCCGGAGTAATCTGCTTTAAATTTCATAAGTATATTTTTGTTTTTCCGACGACCCTTTCTTCTTCAACACATTAACACGGACTGCAGTCACCGTCATTTCCTCATAATTTTCTTGATTAAGAAACCATAATTTAGCAGCAGTGTAATATTTGGAATGGCTCAGCGCTCATCTGAATCACAGGAAACAATTTGTTTTTAAATTCTTCTTTAATCGCCTTAAAACATACACGAAAAAGATATCTCTCCTAGAGATTGCATCCGTAAAGACTCAAAGGAACATAGCCGTTAGATCAGTGAATTAGCAAAACATTTGAGAATCATGCTTAACCTGTGATATCCGTATCGTTTCATCATTGCGAGGTGCAATAATATGCATCAAGTACGTTTGCATTTAAAAAGGTAACGAATCCAATTAATAAGCGTGTTTCTAGTCTCCTGTTTACCGCACAGACATGGACGCTGACCGGGAAGTTTATAGGCTCGATCCACACCTACTCAGGATGCGACTCATGTGATCAGTCTCCCGAAAACTCAGAGTTTTATCAACCTTACTGCTTTGAAGAAACCAGACACGCAAAATGGCCTTATATCGCTCCAATATGGATTAAATTCAGGGTGCCAAGCGTGGCGTTCCTTGCTTATTTGGGTAGAGCGTTGGCTTGCTTAGAGGGTCTGCCCTCCTGTGTGTGTTTTAAACCCACCGAATGCCGCGATTTCATTCACAATTGGGTCACCAACGTAAACCAAATGCAACATATCTCCTTAATATAAGACAAATAACCTAAAAAAACATGGCACCAGTTTTTGTGCAGTCTACTATTGCTGAACCCATCGGGTTGTGGTGGAGTCACAAGACCATTTATCGTAGGTTGCCATAGCTGCACTGCCAACGCTAAACATGGATTTCAAAGCCTTATCTAACAGATTTGTGGTATGAATACAATCATGCGCAAATCTTTAATTAAATCGTTAACAGTTAAATTGATTTAGGCTAATATTTCATTGTCAAAATGTTTTATTGCTTAACTTCACAAATTGTACAGCTGTTGAGCAATTTCTATTTCAAAGCTGCTTTTCGTATTTTACACACTAATACGTCCTCCTAACGACTGCGAAACTTAAATGTTTTAATGCACACCTGCACTTTTTCAGTGAGGTTTATACGAGCTGGTGTTTGTACTCTTACTCTACTGATAAACATATTTGTGTCGAAAACAACAGACATCGTTGGTGCCTGTACTATTTAAGAAATCTGTGACCTCCTGGAGGCAATGGGTTAAGGTGAGGCACGCATAAGAGGCTACTTTCACTGCCCTCAGTGTCAGATTGAAAAAGCACAGTTATTGTGAATCGGATAAATGCGTGCAGTTGACGGCTGTTGTTTTACGCGTAAGCTTATCACAAAATACTGAATAGTACTCATTTAAAAGTTTGAGCAAGGCAGGGTTCAAGAGATTAACAGGATTAATTGACGCATACGTTTTCGCGACCTCAGAGATCCACTAGAATTTGTGTTTGAGATGTATTTTTTCGGAGGGTCAAACACTCACTCCGTCTTCGAGGCAAGATGACAAAGACAAAACACGCGAGACCTCCTCTGACCATGTTCCGAGGTCAGGCATGGCAAGGGCTACAAAAAGACAGATGCACGTGCTTGCCTCACCGAAGGCTTGACCGGTCACTTGAGGACACGATGGCTGGAGACATAACGGCCACTCTAAGCTGAAGACCTCAGTTTGATCCTAGTCATTCTTGGATTTTGAAAATTTCGTATACACTGCTAGGAGAGCTTCAGGAGTGTGACCGAGTCTCATTTAATGAGTCACACTGCAGCCGCACTGCAGCCGCGTATTCAAAAATGGCATTCTTCTGAAATCTGCCAGTTTTCCAAACATAATTGGCTTGTCTACAAATGCAGTAGAACAGGTAGAGGACTCAAGTTGTTTTTTGCCCGACAGACGGCCTTTCGCTGTCATTATTTGACAACTGTGCGTTAATCAGATTCCAGGTGTTATAGAAGGCAGCCGACGGCCTCCGGGATCCTTTGCTTAACGAGATGGGCGGCAGAGGTGGTAGAGTGGCCATCTTTCTAAACCAGCATCAGTTAACAAATTGTTAGTCTTTATTTTCTTAATTAGGCGACTTAATAGATGCTTTTTGCTGTTGTATGTTAGCCTCGATTTTTAAGTAATTATAAAGGCATTATGTATGTCAGTATTTAAATTCCCTCTTCTACATGCGAAGGTGCTTTATTCCGTTTTTGTCGATTATCTTACGCTAAAAATTGCAGCGCGGTCTTGCGTGCAGGTTATTATTTTACGTGGTGACTTCCAGTGTTTAACTCTATGCTCTTTACAGTGTAAGGCTTTAAAGACTTAGTGTTTTCAACACTCGTGCTGACGTTCGTCTTGATTACACATTAAACAACGATCACAGGTATTTTGTGATAAAATATAGAGCTATATTTTCAGGCTTGGATTATTCTGAGTTATTGGGGCTGCAAAACGTGTATTGTAGTCATAATAAAGGGCAATTAACAAAACCAGATATAAATTGAAATGTTCGAGACAAGTCCCCGCATAATATCTCTTTGTTCCACACCGTCATATCTGATAATGTGTCGGCTCTTCTTGGGCACTTGGATGTCGAGTCATACTCTAGTTATTTTTCAATTTTATTAACGACATTTTTACTCGCTGCTTTCCTCGTGGCACTGTTGTTGTTAGACTTTACCGAAGCTCTGCTCCCAAAAACTGAATTATGAGACGCCAAATGTATTGTTCTACCAACTGGGTCAAAGAGATAACCTTAATTATGTGAACGTCCTAATGAAGCGTGAGATTTCCTAGCTGAAAGTAAATCACTTTATTGCGCTTGAAGCTCGAAAAATCGAGCTTAATTTTTCCCCAGACAGGAGTAACTTCCTTACCTGCAAAACATATTGACGTATTTCTTTTTTGAAGACTGGTTGTTTAGTTCTCTGTATATTTATACAATAAATGGGTCAAAAATAATATGGAACAAAAAATGAAAATATATTTCTATGGACGTTTTTTTCAGAATTGCTGGCTGCCTGAACGCAGCGCTGTTAAATTTATGGTCGGTGCTGGTAGCACGTACGGCCTTGGCCCGTCATGATGCATATCATTTCGTCGTATGTATGAAAGGAAGATATTAGAAAAGTTAGACGTATTAATGGGAAACGCAACATAACTGTGAGTAACAATTTTAAGTGTATAAGTTGACTCACTAATACGACTTGTAGATCGTTAACTTTGCCCACGTATTTCCCGGTGAAAATATCATGAAATGCCTACAATATATTTCGTTCATATCACACTTTAGAACAAAACACATGTATGCAATAGGAACTGGCGCATATCAGTTTCCTTCCATGGGTCCCAGTCACAAAGTGACCTAGCTCGCTGAGAAAACTCCTGTGGTAAAAAGTGGACTTAAAGCTAACATCTCATCATATATTTTGGCTACTTCTATCTCGTGACATCTTATACTTCGTAACTTGTTGGTTCTCAAACGACAGTTTAAGTAACCGGCGCATAACACCTGGGTTAAGTAGGTGAGGGCCACCTAACGGAAAACTTGATACCATCCCAAAATTGCAGGCTAGAAGGGGAGACCTGCCAATAGGATGACAAACGTCCTTTTGATGCGAAAATCATCATCGCTCCTTCTTCGCTGAGTTATCTTCTCAAATAGCAGAATATATAACTTATTCATTTCTGACAGTAGGCATGAAATATTGGCTTATCTGCTTGGTTATTCTTTTAGGAATTTGAATGTGAAAAAACTCGCCACTGCCCATTGCCGTCGCCTTTGTCCGAGTGTTTTTTCCTCTTGAAAGGGAACGTCTATCAACTGACAGTAAGGAGGCCACACGTTTGATAATTAAGAGAATTTTTGTCAAATATATGATGGGTATGTTGCTGTCTCTAGCCGAAGAAAAATGCATTTTAAGAGTCTCCTCCTGCTTCATCGCTGGGTGCCCAGTAAGGTTGCCTGTTGAGGATTCTGTTACTTCTTACGCTGACGAACAGCTCCAGGTACTACCATCGTCCAACGGAGTTGTGCTTCAGTCAGATTCGTCGGATGGCACATTATCGTCCTCAAAATTTCGTCGTTCGTCTCAAAGGAGGAAATAAGAAAATAAAGACGTATGTATGGAAACGTAACATAACAGCAAGTCACGAGGACAAACTTATCCTACATTTCACCGACTGCAATAACTTGGCAGACAGCGGTCAAGACTAGAAGTCAGCAGAGGTAAGAGTTCCTTCTATATATACGAGTGCTGCAAGAAGCTTCTATGACGAAATTTACGATTGAATTTAAGAAATTATGTTTCTGCCAGATTATATTGATTAACAGACAGGATTAAATCAATATAAAGGCTTAAGGTTTGAGCGTAGGAGGCCTTATTAAATACACGCTATACGTGTGGCTTATGCGTTTTTAAAAAAAGGAACAAACAGGAGAATAATAAGCTTGACTGAGCTGAGTGACATTTTAACATAACTCCATTCAAATGTTGTCAAAATATAGAAAAAAATCTATAACTAAGAAACTTGGAACGCAATAGGCAAAATGTTATCGTGTTTAATGATATTGGAGTATATTTTGGGTCACTGTTGTGCGATTAAATCAATGAGTGGTACCCTGAATTGAAATAACGTACAATATACTGCAGTGGTTTACATGGAAATGTAATTTCCTTCATTTCATGCAGAGTACTTATTTACAGTTTCAGGGTAATAAAAAAACTGGTCAAAAGACCCCATTTTGATCTTGACCTTGTCATTTGAATCAGAATAGAACACACATATTCGACATCAAAATATCGAACTTAAGCGCTTTTGAATAGGTCATTAGTTATATAAAGTTTTTTTAAATTAATATTAGACGTACGTAAAATCGAAACCCAGCTCCACGCTGGTGTGCGCCGAAAACTTCATTTTGCTTGGCTAACGGGGCTCTGGTAGGGGAGCGAGACCGGGGACCTAGCCACCACCCTGTCACGTGGTACTCACATGACGGGCATACCCAGGCCCAAAAAGATCACATCCTTTTCCGAGCACGCTGGGCCATCTTGGTCATAAGATGTCGAGCCTTCCGCGGTGCTGATACAGGCAACGCTCATGCATCGGACCATGTCCTACAGCAGGCAACACTTTGCTTGCGTTTCAGAGCTATTCACAGACCCTCTCGACCACAGCGGATCATTGTCGCAAAGCTGACGTCCTCTGCTTGCAACGCCTTCCACTCAGCTCTCCAGAACCATTTTGACGGCCTATACCCTGAATCCCGAGCGGACCCAGAGCCAGCATGGCAGTCCATTAAGTCCACGATATCGGAGCTAGCATACACATATCTGGGCAAAACCCGGCAGCAACATCGCGACTGGATCACTTGACCCATGCTTGAATTAGCTGGGAAGACCAGCCGAGCCAGACTCGCTGGCTACTCAACTTCCAATAAGCTTCGGCACCGAAGGACAAGGGCCATCCGGGCTGATAGGAACGCCTACTGGAGCGATTTTGCCTCGGAAACGGATCGAGCAGCTACCAGAGGTGATACCCGCAAGCTATACCAACTCTCAAAGCAGGCCAGCAGAGGTTCGGGGAACACCGCCTAGACTTTACTGTATCGCAACGGTGGTGTCATCAATAAGATCGAAGACCGGTTAGAGAGATGGCGCGAGCATTTCTGTTACTACTTTAACCATGATCCCCCTGTGATATCTGACCTGTCGCCCTATGCGGATGATCATCACCATCCCTATGAGTGCCACACAGAGCCATCCAACATAGAGGAAGTTGCCTGCATTCTCTTTCAGCTACGCAAACACAAGACACCTGATGAGGATGACCTCACGTCAGAGCTATTCAAATATGCACCCCAGGTTATTTTGCCCTGGCTACAACAACTATTTGCCACGAAATGGGACAGCAAAGTTGTGCCCTCTGACTGGAATAAGACAGTGATTCTCTCCCTCTTTAAAAAGGCGACAGACGAGCGTGCAAAAATTACAGAGGCATAAGACTTTTCAATAAAGCAGCAAAAACATTAACGTCTCTCATTCTCAAACCTTTCCAGTCGGCAGGATACCAGCGCATCCACCCAAACGAGAGTGGATTTCGACCAGGTCGTGGCTGCACCGACCAGACCTTCAATCTCCACCATGTGCTGAAACTGAGATGGGGTTACCAAAAACCCACTGTTCTATGCTTCATCGACTTTGCTGCCGCATTTGACTCTGTTGATCGCAGTTCGCTGTGGAACATTATGAGGACGGACCGCCTACCACCTAAGCTTCTCACTATCATGCAGGCATACAATCGTGTTACTTCGACACGCGTGAGGACGCAGGATGGTGACAGGGAAGCCTCTAGCGTCAGGACGTGCGTCTGCTAAGGCTGTGCCCTTTCATCAACCCTGTTAAGATATGCGGTGGACTGGATCATGACCAACGCACTGAATGATTTCCCGGAAGTGTAGTTTGATCACTCAAAATGGGTGACTGACTTGGCATATGTTGATGACGTCGTCCTCTTTGGTGACAACTGTTTTGCTGTTCAGCATCCGTTGTTCAAAATCAATGAGCGTGCGCGATTCATCGAATAACGCCTAAACGACACTAAGACCCAAGTCATGTTTTCCTATGTGCCCCCCTCATCTCTCACTCCTATTATCCTCAACGGCGCCCATCTCGAAATGGTCGACTTGTTTACACACTAGGGCTCTTTGGTCACTGAAACGGGTCAATGTGTCGACGAGGTTGTATCACACGTCAACCGAGCTCAATCTGCCTTCTTCAGTCTGTACGCTCTTCTATGGAATATAAGGGAACTATCACTGCGCACAAAGTTCCGGGATTACCAAGCAGCGATTTGATCTATCCTGCTTTATGGCGGAGAAGCTAGGCGTTTGCGCGTTAAGGACATGAGGTCGCTTGAGGTGTTTGACAATGACTGCATACGCCACATCCTTCGTCACCATAGCGTCGACCTGATCTCCACCGACGCTGTCACCTGGACGCTTTCCATCCACTTCAGCTTCAGAGACGAATTCAGTGGTTCGGGCATGTCACGACGTGATGATGGTGAGCGTATTCGCGACCTGTTTGTAGCGACGCCTCCCGCTATCTGGCACAATCTTCGCAGCATTCAGCTGCAAACTTGCAAAGCAACGGTCAAGCAGGATCTTTCGTCCGTTTCTGGCCCATGCGTCTACGGCCTACGCCGGTTGAACCGTGAATGGATGGCGATGTCGTGTGAGCAGGCGCAAGATCCAGTCGCCTGGACAATTGCAAATTTGTGATGCAGACAATGTCAAAACTGATGCCGGCTCAACCCGCCCGAGTTGAATTCCGTTACAATAACAAGCAGTAGAAAGTAGTCTTGGCTCTTTTTGTGGAAATTTTTTTTTCTCGGCAATGAGTTGACAATAAAAATGTTTAAGAACTCATTATTTAGGTAAATGCGTTTAAGGTTTGTCATTTTTCTATGTTTTGGGTATGTTGGAAAAATCAGTATTTATGGACAGACAAATCAAAACAGTGAAATTCGTAAAGTGTTCAATAGAATTTCAATAAAACTATCTGCAGCTCGTTGCACTCGAACTGTCTAGATAATTACAAACAAATATTGTAAGTGGAAATTCGTTTTAATGTACCCAATATGGTATGAATTTTACAACAGTTACAATTGTAACCTTACTATATAGTATACCGCTAGCCTATTCGTTTCTGCCACTCAATCTAGTGTTTTTCCGTTATACAGCCGGGATTTGATTTCCACAGAAAATATTTTTGGAATTGTCAATGAAAATTAAAAAAGGTGTTCCCAAATATGTTATCATGCAAAAAAAAATGGAAATTTAAGAAGGTCTCCACATTGGGAAAAACACTTTAAATAAGGTGAACACGCCTATCTCCGACACATTTATTTCAACTTTTATTGTAAATGTGAAAAATTTTCCTAATAGTTTTTTTGAATTTGTTCTCTTTCTGTATTGCCATTTAGTTCCACTTGCATGCCTTAAAAATATTTATATTTAACATTGGAGAGCGATATGTAATATCGCCATTAGGTTCATTTTTATTTTTTTTGTAACCGTGATATTCTTTTGCTACTTTAAAGAAAATTTTGCACCAGAATACGCCTTGGCTATACTTATGGTTCTTATATTACCACTGTAGTAGTTTGTTGGTATCCCAAGTGTACTGAGCCCGACATTTATTAGCTTATCTATGACATTTCATCAGATACGGAATCCACTGTATTCTTCTTATCTATCTAAAAACCAGACATGGAACCTCGAAATTACGTGACTGAATATAAACCTTAATGCAAGGCTGAAATTTTTCGTGAATGCAGCACTGGTCATGCTGCATATGCATCTATTATTTTAGGTTTTAAAAACCTGAAAAGCCTTGGCATATTTTCTTAAAATCAACATGAATTTCAGAGCTGAGCTTGAAGTGGCAGTTAGAACAAAATCAAGCGCCATTGGTTCATATTTGATGTGCCCATAGCGTAGGTGAACCTTCTCGCCACCATAGTGGTTTTGATTCGTCTACTGGTTTTGCATAAAATATCATGATTTTAGGATTAGTTGATCCTGAAGACCAGCCTTGAATTCGACGATGATGATGATGCTACTGTGCGTTTTACTATTTGTCAAATGTGTCCTTACGTGTTTTAGTACCAAACCAGGTATGTACTTTTTATATGCATCAGAATAAAGATTATTTTTAAATGATGTACTGCAGACATTTATATGCCAAATGGTTTGATTTAGCGCGCAGCATGTTCTGCGTTTGGCATGTTCACTTAAATTTACTTTTCTGACCTGTTTTTTAGAATGTCCACAGCCAAGAATTGGTGGGAGTCTGAGTCACTGCGTGCAACAAATGCTATTCTCTGATTCTTCCATAACACATGCCGAATTCGAGGGTGGTCTTTATGTCGTACAATTTAGCATGGAATTTCCAAAAGCTCCAGAAGTACGCAACTGCGAATACATTGGCTTCAATAACACCAGTGAAATGGGCATATTCTTCTGCCACTTTTCTTATTCGTCAGCATCAGTTAAGTTCACTATCAATGTGAGTTCTTTGAAAGTTTTTATATGATTTTTTAGGTCACGAATGTTTACCGAAATGGGGTTTCATTGTCTAGCTCCGTAATTTTACTTATATAATGCAAAGAAATAATGAGCTTGGAGTATGATCCCAAGTTTGTTGAATAATGTCCATAGGAGGCATTTCAATGAGAATTCAAGAGCAACCTTTCACAAAAACTGAAAAATTGCGTAGTCAGACATTTTTATCGCATTTTTATGCCCTTACCACTAAAGTATATTTCAAAAATTAGACGTTCTTACGTTGTAAAAAATTATTTTGCGTATTTGTTTCATTACAATAAACTTTATTGGGGTCTTTCTTCAAAGCGTATTTGAATTATGGAATCATGACCTCAAAGTATGCATTTATCAATCATGTTATCGGAAAAAAGTGAAAACGTGCTAAACAACCCATTAAAACTTGTATTATTTCCCTGATATTGCTTCCTTGGGGGTTCATACATTTATTATTTTGTTTTTTAACTGAATGAATATACTGTTACAACTTGAATACCAATTAAATGGGGAGACGGGTTCAACGTTAGTCCATAATTTAAAAAAATGCTTCTTTCAAGATTAATTAGATACCTTCGTCAACAAGTTACCTTGAAAAGACGTAAATTTCTCCCACCAGTATATGTTTAGACATTGTCCCTGCAGCATATGCTATCAATTATAATATAAGCATAGACAATTAAAAAGCATCATATATATTGCGTTGGCATTTACAACACCGTGTGATTTAAATTTTAATGTTATGCCTTTGAAGTCAGCTTGCTTATAGTAGGCGATTCGTTAGAAAGCAGTCAATTTGCACGCAATACTGTTATAACGACGAAATGACAAAAATAAATTACTGGTCAAGCCACCTACTTTGTTTGCCTGCGAGATTTATAAGTGCA
>JAYGXS010000086.1:22981-57550 GCA_036362985.1 Ligula intestinalis
CTATCATTCCCGTGAAGGCGCCCGCGAGGAAGAGGGAAATTCAAACAACCACCTCCAATCGATCGGTCTAATCGATTTACACACGCGTAAGAGGCACCGTCATGAAACCCGACATAAGACAGGACGCATTCTCTCAAGACAAACGGCAGGAAACGGACATGGCTCCAACGATGGAGACGAGAGAGTTTCCTAAACGTCAGCTTTATTATAACCAGTTCCCAGGAATATCCTCTACTTCTTCTTCCTCTTCTGGTAAAAATGAAGGTAAAATTATATCTGGACCGCGAATATTTTTGCATATTAAAGAGAAAATTAGGAATCGTAATTCCCCAACTCCACTGCGGCATGATTCACTATCGCTAATGTGGTTTGCTGTTTAAAGGCATTTTGTGAAATGAGCAGCATTGCCATATTAATTACAACTCATATGGAAAAAAAAACGTTTATTCCGTAAATGTTTTTGATATAAATCTTATTCTTAATGTTTTATTGAAGACGTCGAACAGGTGCAAAATTGATAAATTTATCAATATAGACACTTTTAACAAAGAACATGATAACACACTTTTTTCCACGACATTCAATACATACTTATTCAGTAACGGTTAAATTAACAAAATATTGTGACTAAAGAAATGTTCTTTCGATATATAAAAAGTGGTTGCGTCAAATTTTCAACTAAATGCAATGTCTTAATTTACTGTTGTAATTTATACCTCTTTAAACGTCTCCAGATCCACAGGATTAAACAAAAAAATACTTTACAAACACATATTTATTCCATTAATTCCTGTTAATTGATTCATATGTACACCAAATGCTGCACATAATTGTTGGTAGGTTTTCCTTAATGCATAAACACTGGTATTTGAGTAATGATCAAACGTATGCCAATTTACAAAAGTTGCGGGGTCTTTGGCAACTACTGTAAGACGTGCTCGGTGACTGTATATTTGCTAAGTAGGAACTTGGTTACCAGTCTCTGTGTGGTGGCTTCGCAAGTGATCGACCAAGCTGATCCTTAGAACAAATCTTAAAAAGGAAAGAAGGAAGGTTCATCTCAAGTTCACCCTGTTAGTAAAACGTTTCGTAGTTTTTGATACAATTTTGATGAAGTGAACGTTTCATGATTGGAGGTTATTAAGGTAAGGGAAGTGCTGTCCGTGGAGGTTGCTATTGTTATTGACTTGGGGGTTGCAAAAGGTGCATGATATCAGTGCTGGTAGGAGCATCAAACGTGTGAGCTACAGTTGAACGGTATCCCCTTTGAAAGTGTAGAAGTGCTTGTTGTCGTAAAGCTTTGTGGTGCCAAAAGGGCTGTTCAGTTCTTCAACGTTTTCAAACCAAAATATTTGGCATGCCAGAGGTACGTTGGCGATACAGGCATAAGGGAGAATAGGCGTGCGGAGCCAGGGCATACATTCAGGTCAAGCCGAAACATATTGGCATCAGCATTTATTGAGGATATGCTTACAATTTGAAGGAACGAAAAAAAAAAAACGTTTGCTTTCTCTCTAAATAGAGTGCAAAAAAATTAAGAAAATATATTCAATTTAGCACAGCAGTCGCCAGTTATTAAGCCCACCGAGGGCCAAGGCCGAATTGGGCTTAAAAGGTGGTGGGAGCATTTAGCGGATAAACTTTTTTTTAATCAGCAAGCGCAGAATAGGCACTATACAGTACATACGTACTGTTTTATAAGGAGAGTTTGGTTATTCTAAAAGAAAAGAATGCTGTTTGTCTGTATTTTATAAAAAAATAAACAAAAGAGCATTACTTGCGACGCGTTTCCAGTTGCGCATGCAGAGATATAAGAATCTTACTCTATATGTTGGCAAACTTGGCTAACTAGCCGGCAAATTTCGTGATGTAAAATTTTGTATCCCAAGCTAACTTGGGCTTGAAGTGCGGCTGGGCTTATTGATTGTTTGAGCATTTCTGAGCATTTCATTATGTTGGTTTACTACCATTTTTTAGGATCACTTAAGTGCCCGTCAGTTTGATTATTGTCCGAGAGATAATTGTGCAAAAAAAGAGTTTCTTGTTTTGACTATCGTGGTTTCCTAAAAAGTAAGGCCATTTCGAAACGTATTTAATGAAGGCTGACGTTGGCATTTTCAAATCCTGCATGAATGCCATGAGTTGAGGCATAATTGGCACGATTATGTTTACCAAGCCTCCTCAATAATTAACTCAGCCTAGTGGTCATTCTGTTAGTCATTTTTGCTTGCTAAGGAAGTGTTTTTTTGGGAAGTCAACTTTGTGTGCCATTTTGGTGGGTTCCACACGAGCGGATTACATCCATCCAAGTTAAATTAAACTAACGTTGTGAATCGTGGCATTCATAGCTCAAGTGTGTAGAACTTTCAACTTGGTTAACCAAATCTGCCATTACATGCAAAGGCCTACGCTTATGTTCTTGCTGCTAACCTGATCGATTTCTTCTTTATCATGTGGTCATCCTATGGAGAATTATCGATGTATGTGAATTGCAAATGCGGCGGATTGGTTGCATCTGACACTCATTGCCAGCATGGAATGTTGTGTGTTGAATAACTTGTTTTCGCGCATTCAAAAAGGTGCCAGTGTAGTAAAGATATAACTTCATGATCATAGATGCAGACAAATAAATCGTATAAATAGAGTAAGTGGTATAAAATAATAAATTTCCACGTGAATTGAAGCGAAAAATTGGCGACCTTTGTAACCTGCTTTAGATTTTACAAGTATATCATGTTTTTCCGACGACTTTTACGTCTTTAACAAGCTAACACCGATTGCAGTCAACGTCATTTCTTCACGATCTTTTGTTTTGAAAAACGGTGGTCCAGCAACATTGTAGTATTCACAATGGCTCCGTACTCATCTACATCAAAGGAACCTCTTTGTCCAAGTCTTCTTTAACTCCTTAAATCCTGCACGAAAAAGATACCTCTCCATGAGATGGCATCCGGAACGACTCAAACGAACCCAGCCGTTAGAAAAGAGAATCAGCAACACATTTGAGAACCATGCTAAAATTTGGATATCCAAAGTGATTCTTCTTTGCAAGGGGCAATAACATGCATCAAGTACGTTTTCATTTAAAAGGGCAACGATTTCAATTTATACGCATTTTCTTAGTCTCGTGATTTTCCACAAAGACATGGACGCTGACCAGGAGGTTAATTTACTTGATTTCCACGTACTCACTATCCGACTAATTTGATCAGTCTCCCGAAATTCATAGTAATATTAAACTTATTCCTATGATAAAACCAAGCATGCAAAACGTTATCTTATCATCAAAAGCTGCCCGAATTTCGAACAGACTTCCAACTTCAATTAAAGGACCTCCATATGTCTGTCTTCCCTTCCGACTCATTTGATCAGTCTCCCGAAATTCACAGTAATATCGAACTTATTTCTACGACAAGACCAAGCATGCAAAACGTTATCTTATCATCAAGAGCTGCCCAAAATTCCAACAGACTACCAACTTCAATTA
The DNA here is from genome assembly GCA_036362985.1 of Ligula intestinalis. Taxonomy (NCBI): domain Eukaryota; kingdom Metazoa; phylum Platyhelminthes; class Cestoda; order Diphyllobothriidea; family Diphyllobothriidae; genus Ligula; species Ligula intestinalis. Next base: position 26,469 of record JAYGXS010000086.1, read on the forward strand.
AAGGACCTTCATGCATCTTGAAGCACCAACGAATTAATACACCGCACCCAGCATTATATTTAATAAATTCGACTCGAATCAGAGCGATGAATAGTCAAAACATTTCCCATTCTACTCCATATGTCTTTCTCTCCTGGGTCTCCCATCGTTCCATCGATAGTCAAACACAACTTTCCACATTTTCTGACGAATGAAGCCAAAGTCATCAAACAGACTTAGTTTTAAAATTCCAACCACGTAATGAGATAAGTTATTCAACCGCCCGAACAGCAGATATTTTCTCTCCTATCAGATGCTTGCTTTCAACAACGCTGGCATCCTTACTGATGACTTTTAACAGACATGCAAAAACCTTCTGTACCGCACTCGATGAAACTTTACTGCCTTCAAATGATATGCAAGCCTTTCTATCTTCAAGCCCAGATGATAATGTCAATCTTCATCAATGGATTCGTCGTTCATAGCGTCTATTGCGATGCACTGTGTCACATAGATCCATTTTTCTCAAAACAAAGTTGTAATTCAACAGCAAACGTTCAAATGATCACTCAAACACACGCTCTGAATGGTGCCTCAAACTGCACCTCTGCACTAGTCACAGCATAAGCATTGTCCCAGTTTAGAGCAACATCTGACACCATCACTATAGCCTCAAATCGGCCTATGCACTGGACTTACTCATACATTAAGTATGACACTCTCTCTTTAGTCGGAGTCTAAAGGAGGTGCAGCGAAGGACTTGTGGCAGTGGCGCCAAACAAACAAACAATCACAGCACTGTGCGCCTCTATCTGAATCGGGGAAGACCAACCACGCGTACGGTATACTGCTATTGACCAAGATTTTGAGAAAGTGGATAGTGAATTACTCTCACACCACGTTCATGCATTCACGCCCATATAACGTTAGCAGACAAACGTGTGCAGGGCTGGGCCTGCCGCGTGTCACCAATCAATCCAAGGTGAATTTCGATAAATCAGCGGAGCTTGATATAATAATGGACAATTTCGACCCTTGTGTGCCACAGGTTAATAAATCGGCTGGCCTGTGGATTAACACGTCCGTTCTTTTAAAGTTTGACTTTCATTGAAGCCTATTACTGAAGAGCCATTTCCGAAACTCATTTGGATTTACGTACAAAAGCAGGAAAGCTTCTTTTCGAAAGACAAATTTTCAAGGCGATCAGATTAGGAGATTGTCAATATGTAGATAATATCTTCTGTTTACAGACTATAACGCTGACATTGATGCCTTTGTCGCGAAGTTTAACAGCGCTCACCCATTGGTCAAGTTTTCTGCTGCGACCGAACTGGACGATGAAATTGCTTATTGATGTCCTGCTGCAAAGGCAAGATATAGGTCTATCGTTCGCAGAGTTTTCAAAAAAAAAAAACCCTGGACAGAACAATACACTAACTTCCACAGTTTTGTTCTCTTCAATGTAAAACGATATCTGGTCCAGGGATTAGTATCTAGAATACAACAGATCTGCTCTCCTGAAACAGAAGCAGAACTCAAATAGCTGCAGCATACACTAATTGAAAATGGATACCCGGATAAGTTCATCCTCAGAAATATTGGTGAACGCGCCGAAAAGCCTGTCACCTTAACTGCAGAAAAGACAGACGCGTTCATTAGACTGCTTTTCTGAGGCGATGCAACCAGCAAGCCGGTCAGCAGACGCTTGAGGACTAAAATTACAAACGCTTTCCCAGCGGCAAATGTATGGGTGCTCTTCACAAACTCTCCCCTCCTACGATGAAAGGTAAAACAGACTCCATTTGAAGGGAACATCAACGTGCATTTACTCTTCCGCTTGCTCCTGTGGATCATGATACATCGGCCGTACAGCGAGGCGTCTCGAAAAGAGGGTACCTGAGCACATACCAGCCTGGTTGAGTAAAGGTGAAACTAGATTGATCTCGATTGCTATTCTAACACATGAAGCCGATACTAACCATCATGTTGATACTAAAGAAGCCTTTTAGGGAGTCTGCAGGACACCATCTTATTTTCCTAAAAACCCACGACTAGGAGTGCTTGCAACAGCCAAATAAGTAGCTACAAGGCTAGCAAATCCAGTGTTGCATTGTCCGAAGACTATGACACAAGCTCTGTCACTTCTTTGGTCTTAACCAACACCGGTTGGCGATAGAATTTCGCCCATACCAACAAGCGACATTCCTTTAACCAACACGCTGACATGGCGTGCATGCGTTAACTGACATAGTCCGCGTTGGCCAATCAGCGCCCGTGTTATAAAGTTATTGATTTTTCTTCTTATTCAAACAATAGTTTGCCATAAACGGACTTCTAATATTAACCTTGGGAATAGTTGCGTGCCTTCACGTGTACAGTTAGTTTGCTCACGTATAAGAATCAGTAGTTTGAGTCTGCACCGGCTGAAATTTATGAAATCAAAACCTCTCCCGACAACGCAGAAATATAAAGGTTTTAACGAAGTATACTTATGACAAAGTGTATCGAACCTGGCGATGCAAAATCTGCTTAACCAATATAATAAGTGACTGACATCTGTCATAGAACCAAATCAATGTGTTGAAATTTACCCGCAATACTTGCTGACCTAATGCTTTGATATGAAAACTGTTGGCGTCCATTGTTATCTTAACGTATCTTTTTCGAAACTAGATGATAAGAAAAGTAAGGTTAACCTTCATTTTGCTTTTCGGAATGCATGAAAGCACACTCCATTTTCCATTACTTATTTTTTCACTCAAAACATCGTCTCTTATTCTCTAAAATGAATATTTTTCCTCCACAAATGAAGAAAATAATGGGCTTCCATTTAAATCGTGCTGGTACATGCAGATCTCTGCTTTCGATTGGAGTCGACCATACACTTAAGTTGCATTCCGGTACAATTCTTGCGAGTGGGAACCAACGAACTGGTTTAATCACAGATCATGGGCCTTCGGTCTAATAGTAAGCATGATGACTTTTACAACCTATGTTCAGTGCTGTAACGTTGTGTTGCTAGGACACATCACCACGGGGGGACACACCTGTAAACAGTGTTTAAGGCGTTATTGTCAGTTAGCCAGATGGAGGAGCAATCCCCTGGCAAATGACCAAAAAAGGGAACGAAATGACAGCAGGTAAAATTCTGCATGACATGCATCCAGCAATTAGTGTTTGGTGAAGTCCAAGACCAGTTTAACCTCAACATATTTACTCTCTGTATCTCACCTGCACATATTTGTTATGAGGTATTGGACATTATACTGGACCTTGATACTCTGCCATCATCAGAGTGTGGCCTAGAATTCGTGTAACATTAAGATATATGTGAAAGATTGATACTCTTTCTCTAATCGGAATTGAGTCAGATTTGTGTACCAATTATCATGTAGTGCATTCTAAAGGTCATTTCCGTCACGATTAGATGACCAAATTTTAACGATCTTCTTTCTTACCACTACAGAACGTACTAACTGTAAAAAGTATTACCTAATCAGCATACATTTTTATCCTCGATTTTGACTGTCTTTATAAATTGAAGCATATTTTTTGGAAAAAAAAATAAACGGTTGTTAGACAATAACACCTTCTTCAAATGTTAAGTGTGGGTGTGTGTGTAACGTGGCTGATGAGCGGACTGGGAGTCAGACGGTGACTTCTAATCCTTTGGTTGTGTAAACATTGGCTTGTGCGTCAAGAGGGCCAGCTCGTGGTGTTTGCTGGGCTGTCAGTCACTGAGCCCATCCCACATTAGGCGACCAATCAGCTAGGCGGTGTCGGGGCACCAGCAGTGGTGTAGAGCGTGAGGTCGGCACCAAGTGCATGTTTCACTTTTACACAACCGGACGTGCATGAGACTATCAGAGCGTGTAAAAAGCCGTGGCTTGGGGGGCTGCCAACTGACGCTAAAACTTGGGCCACGCAGTCAGTCCAGTCTAATTCGTGTTTTGTGGAGTGGCTGTCTGACGGTCTTAGTTTCAACCTGCAATGACTCTTCTTTAATGTGGCGTCTATGGCACTCCAGTGACGTGGGATTCTTCCCAACAAGATGTGTTGTAGTGGCGTGCGTTGAAGTGCGGGTCACGCCAGCCACTTGCGCCATCCCTCACCTCCGGTTTTCTCGTTTTCTGCCTTTAAACCGGGTAAAGATGGGGTGTGGAAGATTCTGTACGAGTCTAATCTTACTATAATCCAGTGTGAGTCACCATGTTCGCCTTCAGCCTACTGAATCTCCTGGTGGATATCATAAAAATCGACGGTCAACGTATCTTTCGTTGCCACCTTATTTTCCTTTGCTCTATGATACGGAAACATTTAAAATCTCAGCCAACAATCCCGAGAGTTTAAGATCCTGTAATAGGTATGTCACACGTATATTTGAGCATTTTTTCTCTGTTCATTCGCTGTCACTCCATATCAGCTGGAAGATCAGCTCTTACCGTCGACTGGAGCACGAGAAAAAGCATGTGCCCTGAGGGCTAAACGTGTCCTATTTAGTGTACACAAACTACTGGGCTGGCATTTATCACGCTGAGTTGAAACACGTTTTATGGAATGTTGCCAAACAACACATTAAAATGATATCTCTAGCCTTCTTAAACACTTATTGACGTTCATTACTTTGCAGGAGTTTGTTGCCTATGCATACGATTTCTAGTAATGTATATTTTTGACAGCTGGTTCCATTGCCTATTAACGCAAGCATGCGAGTTCCAGGGAGTAATTTAAAAAAATAAAATTCGGTCACTCGGATAAAAATTTTATTACGTGTTATTTCGCTATCCGTCAGGGATTCTTAACCAGAGGCAGGAGCAGAAAACAATAGCATAAGCCCGCAAAATATGCACGGGAATGGTAGTTTTTCAAGGTAAGAGTTATTACTGCAAATATATAACGACAGTTAATGACAATTGCACTCTTGTGTGTTGGCAGCTTTTTTACTGGCATGCGGGCTTTGACTTGCTGAATTTTCATCGGGCGTGGTGGAAGCGGGCCTGATGATTTCTCGGCCATCTGGCCCTCCGTTTTTTGGCTTGTAATGATGTGGTGGCCTATGCCATCCCCAAGTGGCAAATTTCCTAGGCAAAATTTAGCCTCAGCACCGGATATTGATTGGACAAATCGTTGCACTTCTGTATGGATTGGGGGGCCGTAACTCATGACTCAAGTTAGTCTCGGTTCACCCGACTGTCACCTCTTGAATGTACTTCGACCCCATAAAATTTAGATTTAAAGCAACTTCTCGTTCAATGAGCCATATTTTAAAAATCTGTGTTATTTCGCCAAAGTGCTGCCAGTTTCATCGATATAATTGGCTTGTCTGCGAATGCATTAGAACATGTAGACGACTTCAGATAATTTTTGCCATGGCAGTGGGTCTATAGGTTTCATTATCTGACAAGCTGCGCGACTCCATGACCAATAGGTGCGAGGAGGTCGTCAATGGCCTACGATCCGTGTTTGACGTCTGGGATAGTTCGCCAAAAAGATGAGCAGAAGAAGTGGTGGAGTCGCTGCTTTTGTAAAACAGGAAATGGTGCACAAATTTAAAAACCTGATTTTCTTATTCGGACGATTGAATAAACCCCATTCCTATAGTATATAAGCCTTGATTTCTAAGTTTTCATAAATGCATTATTTATATCAGCATATATATTACCCCCGGTATATGCCAAGGTGCTTAATACGGTTTTTGATTTTCCTTCGCAATAAAACTTGCGGTACACTATTGTGACCATGTTATTATTCAAAGTGGTGACTTCCACCGTGTTAATATTTGCCTCTAACACTGTCAGGTTTTGACGACTTAGTTTCCTTCAACACTCATGCTGACTCCCATCTTGATGATATATTGACCAAACATTGCCAGTTATTCGTGGTTTAAACATAGAGCTGAGCTCACAGACTCAGATCTTTCTGTCTTAATGTGCTTGCCAGCCGTCTATTGTAGTTTTAATAAAGGGATGTAAGCAAAACCCGAGTGCAATCGAAAGTTTCGAGGCATGGCCCCGAAAAATATTTCTTTCCTCCAGACCGTCATATCTGACAACATTTCAGCACTTACTGAGCACTCCAATGAAGAATCATACTCTAGTTATCTTACACTGTTTAAAATGAAATTTTTACTGTTTGCTGTCCTCTTGACACTCTTGTGGTTCAACCTGACCAAATATCAATTTAACACATATAAACGTTGAGGCACCAAAAGAAATCGTTAAGCAAACTGGGTCAACACGATAGACTGAAGTATGTAAACGTTATTATAAAGCGTGAGATATCCAGGCTTTATCGAGCTCCCGTTATCGTGCTAGTAGCTCAAAAGAGCGAATTTAATTTTCCCTCCCGGAGAGGATTTACCTCCTTACCTGCGAAAAAGCCCCATTATTCAAAATGTAGTGAAATATTACTTTTTTGAAGATTTATGGTTAAGTAATATGCATATTAAGACAAAAAGCGGGCTTTAAAATAATATGTTACAAAAAACGTTTATATGGCCATTTTTTTAGTATGTCTGGCTGCCCGATTGTGCTGACAGCCCCTACGACCCTGTAACATTATCGTCTTCATCATTGCATATGCTTGAAAGTAAACACTTATGAAATCAGGACGTATGTAGATAAACGTAACCCAACAACGTATGACAATGTTAAAATTATACGTTGACTCACTTATATGGCTTGAAGACTGTGAACCTCGCACATGTATTGCCGTGGAAAGAAGCATAAAGTACACTTTAGAACAACAACCCCATGTATGCCATAGAAAATGATGCATTTCAGTTCCCTTCCATATGTCACGCTCGCAAAATGACCTAGCCTGCTGTGTTAACTTCGCCGGTAAACAAGGACTTAAATCTAACAACTTTTTATGCGCTTTGGCTAATTACTCTCGTGACAACTTTTACGGCGTACCTTGGTTTGTCTTAAGCCACAGTTTTAGTAACCAGCACATAACAACATAACGGGACCTAACAGAAAACAATATACCGTCCCCGTATTGCAGGTTAGAAGGTATGACCTACAAATACGATAGCAGTTGTTCTGTTTGCTGCGAAAATCATCATCGGTCCTTCTGTCCTGGGTAATCTTCATAAAAAGCAAAATATATTACTGACTTATTTCCTAGTATAGGAATTGCATATTGACTATGCTGTTTGTTAAATGTTTAACAAGTCCCATGTGAACATACTCACAGCTTCTCATTGCCTTGGTCATTGTCCGAGTGGTTCTTATCCCCAGAAGCGTATGTCCATCACTTGGTGGGTCAGAGGTCACGTGTTTCAACATTTCGAGAAATTTTGTAAGATGTTTAATCAGCGTGTTTTAGTATCTTGCACAAAACCGCAAAACACCTTAAGAGTCGCCTCCTGCTTAATCGCTCGATACTGAGTACAGTTGCTTGTTGAGGGTTCTGTTCCTTTATTCACTGACAAATATTCGTAGGTACTAACATTGTCTAACGAAGTTGGGCTACATTCAGATTCGTTAGATTGCCCATTATTGTTCTCATCATTACGTCGTATGTAATGAAGAATGAAATTGTGAAATTAAGACGCATGTAGGGAAACTTAACATTACAGCGACTGTAAAAGATGAGCTTATCCTTCATTAACCAAATGACGTACCTTGGCAGAAGGCGTTTTGTACTTGCGTAAATAGTGGCCGCATTCCAAAATTGACTTCAAATTGGATTATTTCTAACTTTCCGCACCTGCTTGAGACATTAAACTAGCTCATTTGGGTGTCCAAGCAGTCACAATAGGTAAAATATCTTTCTATACATACATAATTGCGAGTGCTGCATGCAACTTCTGTGACAAAATTTAACTTGGTGCTTAAGTGTGTAAAATTATGACGCATTTTATTGAATCAACTGAGTGGACTTAATAAAAAGAAAGACTTTAGTTTTGAACTAAGGAGATCTTATTTAATGTAAGCTTTACGTTTGCCTTATGTGCTATTAAAAAACTGAAAAGACAGAGGTATAATAAGCATGATTGATCATAAATGTTGCGGAATAACTTTATTTAACTAAGTGACATATTTACTTAACCACACCCAAATGTGGTCAACATGTAGAAAAAAATCAATTAATATAAAACATGAAAAGTTAGGCAAAGATTCATCTTGTTTTAGAATAAAGGAGGATATTTTGGGTCACTTTTGTGCAATTTTAATAGAAGATCGGCACCCTGAGGTGAAAAATGCATAAAACACTGATGTGGTTTACATGGAAATGTATACTTTTTCATTTCAAGCAGAGAATTTATATCCAATTTTCAGGGTAGTGTAGAAACTTGTCAAAAAACCCATTTGGATCAAAGTGCTATAATACACAGACATATGAGTTCAAAATATCTAACGAAAGCACTTTTTGATAAGAAAGCTTGCTACAAAAGGAGTTTTAATCAATCTTAGACTTATTTATTGTCAAATTTTCCTGTGTTTATTCAATTTTCCCGTCAATCAGTTGACAAGTTTGAGTGATCCAAAAGTCTTGACACAGACAGGCAACTTCATACGGAGGAATGTTTAAGAACTGTTTATTAAAGCAAATTTATTGAATGTATATCAGTTTGCTATGGTTTCCTTAAGAAGGTTGAAAAAAAAATTGCATTGAAAAAAAAAAACAGAGCAAATCAGTGATATTTTTAACGTGCACAATATAATTTCAAAAAAAATCTGCGTCTGACTGCACTTGAACTGTCGCAATAATTACAAAGTAATGTTTGAAATGTAAATTCGTATCGATGTACACAAGATGTTACGAATTTGTTTAAAATTACAATTGTTATCTAACTTTTTAGCAAACAGCCAGCCTATATATGTGAAGCATGCAATTTTAGTTTGATTCCTCTAAGCAGCTGGAATATGATAACCCCAGATAATATCTCCGCAGTTTTCAAAATAAATTGAAACAAAGCACGCAAGGATGTTTTCATGCATTAAACATGGAAATTCTTACAATATATCCTCATTGGGAAAAACATTTATGTTAACTTGAACACATTTATTGCCACTTTTTTTTGTTAATGTGGACAAGTAAATATTAAGCATTTTTGTATTTTTACTTTAACTTTATTAATTCACCATTCCTATCAACTACCATGCCTTAAACATATTTATATTTAACATTGGACCAGCCACATTTATGTCGCAATTTCCTTAATTTTCAGTTTTTTGACTATGACTCTCACTTACTATAAATTCTGCGAGGCACGATACAACCCACACTTCTGAAGCCTGCACGCTTTTAAAACTTCAGGAAAATAAAAATCATCGTTTCCATGATCGTCTCTTCCTCTCCTATGCATGAAAAGTAATCGCCGGCTATTAAGCACACCTTGGGTGCCGACCAAATTGTACTTAATAAGCGGTGGGCACAATGACCGGAGAATGCTAGTTCTTGATTAGCAAACGCAGGATAGGAACTTTAGAATACATACGTACTGTATTATGTGAAGAGCTTGGTTATGTACAAGAAAAAAATGCTGGTTGTGTGTATTTTACGTAATAAAAGAAACAAAAACTGACTTGTGGTAAGTTAAAAAACGATTGATTGCCAGTTGTTTTGGAAGAAAATAACCTCGCAAGTGCTCTCTGATGTCCTTTTAAAGGCACCAGAAAGCGTCAAATTTTGCGAAATCTGATGCCTGTAGCCCAGAGATAGATGAGAATATCACTCTTTTTTGTTGGCAATCTGGGCTTATTAGCCGGCGGATTTTTGTATGTAAAATTCCGTCCCAAGCTGCTTTGGGCTTAGTACGCGGTTGAGCCTAAAAACCGTGGGCTTAATAACCAGCGGCTATTATTTGCTTTATACATTATAAAAAATTATTTTTTATTGAAGTGAAAACTTTGAATTTCCCTCAAGATATCCAAGGTTATTTGTCGTTGAGATAGTGCATTATTTTTAGTAAAGTAAAAGCAAGGTCAGTTTATCAATGTTTTATTCTTTCATATATTTTGTGTTGAACAGTTAAAATGAGAAGTTAATTCATGTGACCATTAGTTATTGAAAACGCCATGATTAGAACCCCTAATTAAGGATTATCTGAGATTTCATGAAATGGCATGCGTTTTTTTCAGTCGTAAGCGAACCCCCTTTAATACAATTGAATGTTCGCGGATAGAAATAAAGAATATACATTTTTGAACCGGCTGAAAGGTATAAATTTTAGCATAATAGATTCATGTTCCATGTCAATCTGGTGTTTCTTTCAGATCAAAGGACGACGCCTTGACGTAACAAAATACACTGAAGACTACCTCGGTCTACAAAGCAAAGCTGGATAGTTCATTTCCAGCAAAAAAATATTAATTGGTTTAAGGAGAGTCAAAACTGGTCAGCATTTCTACTTTGGTTTAGACTTCTGAATTTTCTGTTTTCCTTAAAAAATAAACCTAAAATTCACTACATTATTTTACTCGATAACGCATAATGTTTCCCTTCAAACATTTAGACTTTTGGGAATGAAGCTTGGTTTCAGTTTACGTACTTAGGACTTTCTTGTAGAAATGCTTTGATTTCATCAGTTATATACCCTACAAGATGTGGACAACGATTACGAATTCGACACTTAGAGACATTTCTCATTGGCACGGTTATGTCTAGCACCTGAAAGGTGAGCATGTTGTTGATTTTGGTCAATATTGCGTCAATTGCAGGACGTTGTGTATATTACTTTGCTTACCTTTGGTGACAAAGGCGAAAGGCTCTGTTGACGCCTCGTTGTGACCTAAGATAGCATGTTCGTTGTGTTCGCGTATATGTTGGAGGACAAAATTTGGACACACCTGGGATTCCCTTCTTTCCTATGACATTTCTTTGTTCATCCAGACTGGCAATTGGCTTGATAATTTTGTGGCATAACCAGGCGTTTTATACTGAAGAGTGAAGAGTATGCGAATCTACAGTTATTCCCAATGACCATGAACATTTCATGACGACATTTTACTGGGCACTTAAGCGTATACTTGATGACACTTTTTTGATTTATTCATAATGCTGAATTCTGTAAATGACTTAAGTCAGTTAAATTGTCATTATACAAAGGTTTATTAAAAAAATGACCAGTAATTTTCGGGAAAAAATAAGCCGTCTCATATCAATGGAACTTCATATGGTTTACAAAAGAGACAACAAAACTGCACGTTTACGTTTAATATGCTAGAAAGAATCTCCAAAATAAGTAAGTGAGGCATACAGGATAGATCTTTCACCATTAGAAAAGTTTAACAAACATTGTTCAAATTGAAATGAAGCCACGTAAAAGGAAGCACATTTATTTGCAGCAACGTTGGAGATTTGTATGGTTAAAATTATGCTTAGTTATCCTGTTACCATTTTTTTCAACAAAATAAAGAAGCAGAGCAGTGTTTGCTTAATTGCACACTGAAAACACACATTAAATTGTGCAAATCAAAATTAACGTGAATTAATTACAAAGAGGTTTCTCTGAATGTGAGTCGTGTAGAAATAAAGTTAACTGTACGTTTCCCTTTTTGCGTTATATAGTAAGGGAGCAGTCAGAAGAATAATGAGTATTGAAAAAAATGCCAATGAATATGGTTCAGTTTTTTTCTTTAAATGTGATTATATCAGAATATTGAATTATTCCACTTTTGCAAACCAATAATCTAATATAAAGAGAAAATAAAGTTCCTTCATCTCCAGTCAAATTGAATCGTTTGTCTTCAGGTAATATACAAAAATTCTCAAAATTCTTCAACATTCATTGTGACATTATGGTGAAAAAGTTTAATTTACCGATAATTTAGCCAGCCGAATTACTAATCAAAACACTTTCTTAGAGGCAGTCTTTTAATAAAAGTGTTTTTTATTAATATTATGAAAAGCAGTTCTACAATTCTACTGCGGGCATGATTCACTCTTGACAATGTGCTTTGCTGTTTTGAGGCATTCCTTCAAATCAGCAACCTTGCCATGTTTATTAAAACCAATATCGGAAAACACTTTATTTCGGTAATGCTCTTTACTCATAACTTTTTAAAAAGGTTTCGATGTTGATGTCGAACAGATGCACAATTTATAAATTAACCGATTAAGACAGTGAAAACAAAAAAAATGACCACACGCTTTTTTTCAAGCCGATAAATAAATTCTTATCCAGTAACGGTAGCATTTACAGAATATGTTGAATAAAGAAAAGCTGTTTCTATAAAAACTAGGTGTCTCAGAAGTAGCTGAACCTTTCCATTTGACAGTAAAACGAAAACTTGCCAATAAAAGCAAACATCCGTGTCCCAGGAAGCAATTAAGAAGAAGAAGAAAAATACTAGATTGCTGGGACAATATGTTAATTCGCCTGACGTTAAGAAATTTGTCGCGCATTCGTCATCATAGACATGAGTAGCAGACAGTTTAAATATGCAGAGACGTTTTCAGTATTTATAGGACACAGTCATTTATGCTAGCACACAGCGACAATTAACGTTAATTGCCTTCATGTGCGTGGACTGCTTGTTGGACGGCACGCGGGCTCTGACCTGTTGAACTTTCGTCACGGGCGGTGAGCTCGGGCATGATGATTGCTCGGCCGTCTGGCTCCCCGGTGTTGGCGTACGATGAGGCGGTGGCCTGCCCATTCCTCAAGTGACGGCTTGCTTTGGCCACACTGAATCTCAGGATTGAATATGAATTGGGCAAATCATTGCACTTGTTGATGGATTGGGGGCCCGTGAACCATGAATCAAGTACTTATCGGCTCGCCCGATTGTCACAACTTGCAAGAATTTCGGCCGCATCAAATTTGAAGGTGTAGCTGGGTCTCGTCGAATAAGCCGCAACTGGAGAAGTGGCATCATTTTGACGCACTGCAGCCGCGTGTTCGGCAATTCACGTCCTGGGAAGGGCTTACTCTCTTGCTAAGTAATAAAATGGTTTCCTATGATGTTATATCTCTTTTTACTTCTATCCCTCAGGATCTGGCAATCGAGACGGTCGTACTCCTCCTACGAAACAAATACGATGAGACGGAGTATCGTCTGGGACGCGTGGAAATCCTACAGCTCCTGAAGTTCTCTCTCAGAACAAACTTCACGTTTGACGAAACGATCAACGAGCAGGTAAAGGGGAAACCAATGGGTTTACTGATTTCGGGATTCACAGCTGTTGCGGTCCTACAGCGACTGGAGTCGCTGGTTTTCCAACACAACAAACCGAAATTCTGGGCTCAGTATGTGGATGACACCTTCGTCGGTATTGAACAGGATCAGGTGCTCACATTCAAGGAACGTGACTGTGTCCTATAAATACTGCAAACGTATGGGCATACTTAACCTTTCTGCTACTCATGTCTCTGATGACGAATCGGCGACGGATATCGAAACGTCAGGCGATAAAACATATTGTCCAAGCGATCGAGTCTTCTTCTTCGTCTACTCAAAACAATAACTGTTAACGCTAGGGCATTAAAACTTGTTTTATTCGATTGAAAACTCTTTTTGCTCAAAAAGAACTAGGTTTTGATACAATGTCTTTTTCAATGATGACCATGGTTGTTTTGACAACTGTAGGTTCGTTTCTTTGTCGTTTACATTACTCTCTTTAGTGAATCAGGCGAAAATTGTCTTATTTCAGAAAAAAATATTGTTTTTTTAGTTTTCGCAGATTTGTTTGATTTGTGACATAAACTTGTGATTTCAGGTAGCCCCATAAGAAGAAATCGCATGAGGTCAAATCTGGAGATCGAGGCGGCCAACAAATGTTATAAAATCGGGAAATCAAATGGGTTGGAAAGTACTCATTTAAAAATGCCATTTTTTTCTTACCGTATGGGCCGTGGCTCTATCCTGTTAACATAAAGTATTGCGTAGGACATGTCTTTATAATTTCAGGAATGAGAAATTCGCTAATAATCTTTCATTATCTTTCACCATTATCCGTTACTTTTGCGCCAACACTATTTTCCAAAAAAACTGTGGGCCAATCACATTAAAAGCAGTTATTCTGCACCACGTAGTCATACGAAGAGAATGCAGTGGCTTTTCTTGAATTTCTCTTGGATTTTCATCGCACTGTTTCTAGAATTATGTCTTTCAAAAAAAACAGAATTCTATATCCTAGCGTTAATAGTTCTTTTGTTTTATTAGCAAATAAAAAGGGTCAATTACTTATGGGACACCCTGTGGAAGGTGGTTGCTTCACGTTTTCCACTTCAAACAATATGAAAATTTATTTATCTAATATATACCGATTTTTAGAGCTCCAGAATCATAGGATTATCAAGAAAATTCGATTTTTCTTTAAAACACTTATTAATTCATGTAGTTATTTTAAGCACTTAGAATGCGAAATGCTCTATATTATTTTTTTTTTGTTTACCCAATGGAATTCACACTGGTATTCAAGCAATGCTCAAACTTATACAAAGTTACGAAAATGACGTTGTCTTTGGTGACTTCTGTAAGACGGTTTCGTTGAGTGTATATTAGGCCTTTGGGACCTAAATTACAAGCCTCAGTGCAACTGCTTTGCAAGGAACGAACCGTGCTGATCTATTGGACGAATATAAAAAAATGTATGAAGGCAGGTTCATCTAAAGTCCCTTCTGTTAGTGCATATGACGCAGGTTTTGATGCAATTGTGATAAAGTTAACAAGTGCTTTGGGATTTGAGGTAAATGAAGTGAGGGAAGTGCTGTCTGTGGAGGTAGCTGTTTTGATGGACGCGGAAATTGCAGCAGGTGTAGGATGTCAATCCTGGAAGGAGTATTAAGATGGTTAGCATCAGTCATATGGGTGATCACCTTTGAGAGTGCAGAAGTGCTTGCTGTTGTAAAGCTTTGTGGCGCCGAGAGGTTTGTGCATTTCTTCAAAGTTTAACACCATAAATGATTTGCATGCCGAAGGTACGTAGGCAATCTGGTTTTATTGAGAGAATGGAGTGTTTGTAATGAGCAGGTATGCATGCATTAATTTAGTTCAAACAGAAGCCCATGTGCATCAAAATTTATTAAAGATATGATAGCCACCTAAATGAACGGGAACAAATGTAAATTATTTTCCTAAATAGAGTTCAGGGAATTGAGAAAATATTGATATGATTATGCAAGGTTTTAGTTGTTTCTGCATGCTGATCATCTTGGTTCGTTAGATTTCTGTCGTTTACGGGATCCTTTAAGTCCCCGTCAGTTTCATCCTTGTCTGAGGAATACGTTTGCGAAAACTGGGTTTCTTGTTTTGAAGTTGTCAACGCAGACTATCGGGCTTTCCACAACATTAGACCTTTTATTTACCAATTTCAAGTGAGCAGACTGTTGGCATGTTTGAATCCAGTCGAATGGCACAAGTTCGAGCACAATTTGGTCAACAAAGTTAACAAAACCTCCTGTACGATAAATGCAGCGTTTTAGTTTATCTGGTTGTCATTATGTTAGGCAATCTGCTTGCTTACGATATCCTTCTTGGCAGTCAACTTTCTGCGGCATATTGGTGAATTCCACAAAAGCGGCAAAGCTGCGTCACTACTATTAAATTCATGGTGTTAAGCGTGCGACTTTAGCCCATGTGGGTAGCGCGTTGGGTAACGTAGAGAGCCCGCCCTCCTGTGCAGGATTAAAACCCACCGAATGCCGTGCGTTTATTTACAATTGGGTCAACAACGTTAACAAATGGACTAAATTTCCTTAACAAAAGATAAATAACCTAAACATACAACGCACCAGATTTGTGCAGTCTACTGTTGCTAAACTGGCATTTTTCTAGTCACGCGTTTACCTACCCATCGGGTAGTGGTGAAGACACAAGACCATTTATCGAAGGTTGTCATAGCTGTACTGCAAACGCTCAACATAGATTTCGAAACCTTATCTAGCCTATTTGTGCGATGACATCAATTAATCGCATTTCTTTTATTCCCTCGTTTACAGTAAAATTGAGTAAGGCTTGCATTTAATTGTCAAAATGCAGAAAAAGCGTTTGATTTTGTAACTGCACAAATTGTACAGCTGTTTAACCATTTATATTTTTATGCTGCTTTTACGTATTTTACACACTAAAACGGCCTCCAAACGAATGCCGAACATTTTTTTTGTAATCCCCACACACACTTTTTCAGTGACGATTTTACGGTTTAGTGTATTTACTCTTACGCTACAGAGAAGCATATTTGTGTCGAAAACAGCCGACATCGTTTGTGCCTGTACGCTTAAGTTATCTGTGACCTCTTGGAGCCAATGAATTTAGGTGGGGCACGCATAAGAGGTGACTCCCCCTGCTCTCTGTATCAGATTGAAGAAAGCATGGTAAGTATTAATCGGATAAATGCATGCTGTTGACAGCTTTTGATTTACGTGTTGGCTAATCACAAAATACTGAATAATAGTTATGTAAAAGTTTGAGCATGGCAGGGCTCAACAGATTAGCACCTTTAATTGAGGTCATATATTTTTGCGACCTCAGAGATCAACTTTAATTTGTGTTTCAGATGCATTTTTAAAGAAGGGCCCAACCTTCACGCCATCGCCTAGGCAGGATAACAAAGATGAAACACGCGAGACTTCCACTGACCAGGTTCTGAGGTCACGCATGACTGGGCCACAAAAAGACGCACGCACGTGCTTGCCTCACAGAAGGCTTGACAGGTCACCGGAGAACATGATGGCTGGAAGCATAACGACTGCCTGAAGGCGGTCATTCTGTGCTGAAGACCTCCGTTTGATCCTTGTCATTCTTGAATTTTGAAAACTTCGTATGATCTGCTGGGATAACTCAATGTGTGTGTCCAAGTCTCATAGAATAAGCCACAACTTGACAATATGCACCATTTCGCCGCACTGCAGGCTCATATTCAAAAATGCATTTCTTCAGAAGTCTTTTAGTTTTTCCGACATGAATGGCTTTTCCGCAAATGCACCAGCACACGTTAGGGACTCCAGGTATTTTTTTGCCCGACAGAAGGCCTTTCGGTGTCATTATTTGAATAATATGCGTTAATCAAATTCCAGCTGGGATCGTTCGCTTAACGAGATGGGCAGCAGAGGTGGTAAGGTGGCCGTCTTTCTAAACCAGAATCGGTTAACACATTGTAAGTCTTTATTTTCTTCTTCAGGCGACTTAAAAGATGCTATTGTCGGAGTATGTAAGCCTCGATTTTAAGTAATTATAAAGGCTAGATATATGTCAGCATTTTTATTCCCTCCTCTACATGCCAAGGTGCTTTATTCAGTTTTTGTCGATTTTCTTCGGCTTATATTGACAGCGCTGTCTTGAGTGCAGGTTATTATTTTACGCAGTGACTTACAGCGTGTAAATCTTTGCCCTTTACATTGTTAGGTTTTAAAGACATAGTTTTTTATCAACACTCATGTTTACGCACCTCTTTATCATACATTCAACAACGATCCCAAGCATTTTGTGATAATAAATAGAGCTCTCTTTTCAGGCTCGGATTATTTTGTGTTATTCGGGCTGCAAACCGCGTATAGTAGTTATAATAGAGTGCTATAAGCAAAACCCGATATAAATTGAAATGTTCGAGACACGTCCCCGCATAATATTGCTTTGCTCCACACCATCATATTTGACTTATTTTCTGAACTTCTTGAGCACGTGCATGTAGAGTCATACTCTAGTTATCTTACACTTTTTAACATTTTTGTTGTCAACTGTCCTCTTGGCACTGTTGTGGTTAGACTAGACCGAAGCTCTTTTCCACTCAAAATAAATTTTGAGACGCCAAAATACATTGCTCCATTAAGTGCGACAACGAGCTGAACTACAGTATGTGAAAGTCCTAATGTAGCGTGAGGTATCCAGGCTAAAAGTAAATCGATTTATTGCGCTTGTTGCTAAAAAAAATGCAGTTGAATTTTCCCCGGTGAGGGGTAACCTCATCACCCTCGAAAAGTAGAGACGCATTTCTTTTTTGAACACGGCTTGTTAGATACTCTAGATATGAATACAAAAACGGGCTTAAAATATTTTGCTGCAAAAAATAAAATAAAAAGTTTAGTTGGACGTTTTTTTTCAGAATTCCTGGCTGCCAGAACGCAGCACTGTGGAGTTTATGGACGGTGATGGTAGCCCGTACGGCCTTGGCACATCATCTCCCTCATCATTGCGGCGTATGTCTGAAAGAAAGAAATTAGAAAATGTAGACGAATGTAGGGAAACGTAACATAACAGCGAGGGGCAATGTTAAGCGTTTAAGTTGTGTCACTAATACAGGTTGTAGATTGTATGTGACGCCAACGTATTAAAGTGAAAAGAATCATAAAATACCTTATATATATTTTTTCTGCATAACACCCTTTTCAAACAAAACACATCAATGCAATAGCAACTGGCGCATTTCAGTTCCCTTCCATGTGTTCTACTCACGAAGTGACCTTGTTCGCTGGGAAAACTTCCATGTTAAAAATGGACTTAAAGCTATCAACCTATCATTTACTCTGGCTACTTCGATCTCGTGACATCTTAAACGCGTACCTTGTTGCTTCTTAAGCCACAGTTTTAGTAACCAGCGCATAACACCCGCGGAGCGTAGGTGAACGGGATCTTAATCGAAACAATGTAACCATCCCCACATTGTAGGCTAGAAGGGGTGAGCTGCCAATACGATGACATTCGGCCCTTTTGCTGCGAGAATCATTATAAGTGCTACTTCTACGCTGGGTTATATTCGTCAATAACAAAATATATTACTTATTCTTTTCCTACAATAAGGATGGAATATTGTCTCTTCTGCTTGGTTATTATTTTAGTAATTTCAATGTGAACAAACTCACCGCTGTCTATTGTCGTCGCCTTTGTCCGAGTGGTTTTCCTTCCCAGAAGCATACGACCATCAACTTATAGGTCGGAGGCCACATGCTTAAAAATTTTGAGAATTTTCGTCAGATATTAAATGGGTGTGTTGCAGTCCCTTGCCAAAGATCACAAAGCATTTTAATAGTATCCTCCTGGTACATCACTGGTTGCCCAGTAAGCTTGCTTGTTGAGGTTTCTGTTACTTATTTTGTCAGACGGCACATTATCGTCCTCAACATTTCGTCGTATGGCTTAAAGTAGGAAATTAAGAAATAAGGACGCATGTAGGTAAACACATCATAACAGCGTGTGACCTGAACAAATGTTATTCAACATTTCACCAATTTAAATAACTTGGTAGAGAGAAGTTAGTAGTTGTGTACATAGCAGTCGCTTTCCCAAATTGATTTTCTATTCAATTAATGTTGGTTTTCTTTACCTGCCTGAGACATTTAACTAACTCATAAAGGGGTCCAATATATCAGCATAGGTAAGAGTTCCTTCAATACATACGAGTGTTGCAAGAACCTTTTATATTGAAATTAAGGTTTGTATTTTAGCATTTATATATCTGCCAGATTATGTCGATCAACAACCTTAATTTAATCAACATAAAGGTTTTAGGTTTGAACGTAGGAGGCCTTATTAATTGTACGCTATGCGTGTGGCTTATGCGCATTAATAAGTGTAACAGACAGAAGACTTATAAGCATGTGTGAGAATTAAGTTTAAAAAAAATAAGTTTGCTAAAAAAATATTTATTTACCTTCATCAAAATGTTGTCAGAATAAGGAAGAAAATCAATTAATATGAAACTTGGAACGCAACAGGCAAAATTGTATCGTGTTTAAGAATATTAAAGGGTATTTTGGGTCACTGTTGTGCCATTTAATCAGAGAGTGGTTTCTGGAAGTGTAAGAACGTAGTAAAGACTGCTGTGCTTTACATATAAATGTAATTTTCTTCATTTTAAGCAGAGAACTTATCTCCATTTTCAGGGTAATAAAAAATGGTCATAATTTCCCATTTGCTCTTAACTTCGTTATTTAAAACGAAATGGAACACACACATTCGATATCGCTCTATCGATATTGAGCACTTTTGAAGAGGTCACTTGTTATATAATGTTTTTTTGAAATGTATCTTAGGCGTATGTAAAATCCAAACCCACCTCCACGCTGGTGCGCGCCGGAAACCTGATGTTGCTTGTCTAACTGGGCTCTGGAGCAAGACTGGGGACATAGCCACCACCCTTTCAAGTGGTACTCAAATGATGGGCATACCCAGTCCCAAAAAGAGCAAATCCTTGTCCGAGCACGCTGGGCCATCTAGGTCATGGGTTGTCGACACTACCACGTTGCTGATATAGAAAAAACGCTCACGCATCGGACCATGTCCTACAGCGGGCAACATTTTGCTTGCGTTTGAGAGCTATTTTCAGATCCACTTGACCGCAGCGGGCCATTGCCACAAAGCTGAATTCCTCTGCTTGCAACATTTTCCATTCAGCACTTCAGAACAATTTTGACAACCTGTACTCTGACGCCCGAGCCGACACAGAGCCAGCGTGGCAGTACCTGAAGGCCCGATGTCATAGCTGGCATACACCTATATTGGCAAAACTCGGCATTAACATCGCGACCGGATCACTTGACCCATTCTTTTGTAAGCTGGGATGACCGACCGAGTCAGAGTCGCTGGCTACTTAACTAAGAGAAAGCTGCGGCACTGAACGACATACATATGCAACATCGAAATATCCAACTTAAGCGATTTGAAGAGGTCACTTGTTGTTTAAAGTTTTGTTTAAAATTAATTTTCTACGTACGTCAAATCCAAACACCCCTCCATGCTGGTGGGCGCCAGGAATTTGTTGTTGCTTGGCTAAAGAGGCTGTGGTAGGGAAGCGTGACCGGGGTCCTAGCGCCAATCCCCTTTTCTCCACAAAAAACAGAATTGACTTTCTACACTCATGAATCACAACCAACTGCAGAATATGACCTCTGCTACGGCGTCCGTGGTAAGCGACTTGGCTTATCCACTTGGCATCGCGAGACGAGTGTTAAGACTGTGAGCTGATTATGGATTGCGAAGTGCGGAAACGTAAAAAGCCAGAATATATACGGCGTCCGAGAGAACCGACGCGCCGCATCCAATCGGCATCACGGGTTGGTTGTTAAATTTGCGGGCTGATTTCTGATTGCGAATTGCAGGCTGAAATGTTAAAACTCTGAGGGATGACAGCACTTTACTTTTAACAGCTAACTCTCTTTCTGAATACCGTGTTGGTGTGGCGTGTCTCTTTGGATCACTTGACCCACGCTTGAGTTTCTGTGAACATCGGGCGGGCCAGACTCGTTGGGCCCTCCAAATACAGATAGCTGCGGCGCCAAACGAAAATTACCATCCAAGCTGATAGGAACGCCAAAGAGAGCGACTTTGCCACGGAAACGGAGCAAACAGCTACCAGAGGTGATACTCACAAGCTCTACATACTCTTAAAGCAAGCCAGCAGAGGTTCAGGGGACAACGCCGAGACTTAAGTGGATTGCATCGGTGGTGTCATACATAAGATCGATGACCGGTTTGAGGGATGGCGCGCGCCCAATGCGGATGATAATCAATATCTTTGTAATTGTAACACAAAGCCACACAGTGTAGGGAAAGTTGTCTTCATTCTCTTGAGGAAACGCAACAACAAGAAACCTGGTGAGGGTGACCTCCCGCCGGAGCTCTTCCGCTGTGCACTCGAGGTTTTTAAGCCCTGTCAACAACAAATATTTGCCAAGCTATGGGACAGCGAAGTTGAGCCCTTTGACTGAAGTAAAGCAGTGATACTTCCACTGTTTAAAAAAAGCAGTAGACGCGCGTGCAACAATAACAGCTGCATAAGCCTTATCAATTTAGCGGCAAAAACATTAATGTCTCTGATTCACAAACTTTTCTAAACTGCGAGAGACCAGCGCACCCGCCCAAACCGTAGTGGATTTCGACCAGGTCTTAGCTGCATCGACCAGATCTTCACTCTCCACCATGTGCTGGAACAGAGATGGGGTCACCAAAAACCCACTGTTCTATGCTTCATCGACTTTGCTGCCGCAATTGACTCTGTTGATCGCGGACCACTGTGAAGCATAATCAGGACGAACGGCGTACCATTTTTAGCTTCTCACTTTCATGCAGGCATACTATCGTGGCACTTCCACACGGGTTAGGACACATAACGGCGACACGGAAGCCTTTTGCGTCAGGACGGGCGTCTGCCAAGGTTGTGCCCTTTTACCAACCCTGTTCAACTATGCCGTTGACTGGATCATGACCAAACCACTGGATGACATCCCGGGAGTGCCGTTTGATCGTTCGATTCATCGGATAACGCCTTAACGCCACTAAGACCCAATTCATGTTCTCCTGTGTGCCCCCTACATTTGTGACTACTATTATCCTCAACGGTGCCCCTCTTAATGTGGTCAACTTGTTTAGATACTTGGGCTCTTTGGTCAAGGAAATGGGGACACAGTGTCGACGTGGTTGTATCACGCGTCAACCGTGCCCGATTTGCCTTCTACCGTTTGTGCGCTCCTCTATGAAATAGAAAGGAAACATTACTACTCACAAAGTCCCTTGTTTACCAGGTAGCGATTTTATCTATCGTGCTCTATGGTGAAGAGACATGACCTGTGCGCGTTTAAAACATGCGGGGGCTTGAAGTGTTTGACAATGACTACATCCGCCACATCCTTTGTCAACGATGCGTCGACCAAATTCGCTGCTCTGATCTCCGCCGACGCTGTCACCTGGACGCTCTCCCACTACTCCTGCTTCAGAGAGACTTCGGTGATTCGGGCATGCTTCCCGGCGTTATGACATTGAGCGGATTCGGCACCTGCTTGTTGCAACGCCTCCCCCCATCTGGCACAAACGTCGAGGCGGGCAGCTGAAAACTTGGACAGCAACGGTCAAGTAGGATCTGTGGTCCGTTTCATGTCCATGCGTCTACGGCCTACACAGGTGGGACCGTGAATGGATGGCGCTCTCGTGTGAACAGACGCAAGATCAAAGTGCCTGGACAGTTGAGGTTCGTGATGCAGACAATGGCATAACTGATGCCGGCTCAACCCACCCGAGATAAATGCCATACAAATTATATAAGTAGTATGTAGTCATGGCTTTTTTTGTGGAAATTTATTTTTTTTCGACAATGAGTTGAACATTTTGGGTGAGCCTAAAGTCATGTGCCAGAGAAACAGCTATATAAAGAGGAATGTTAAAGAACTCCTTATTTAGGTAAATGCTTTTAAGGTATGTTCTCGCTTTGTATGTTTAAACAATCGGTATTTATGGGCAGACATATAAAACCAGTATAATTTGTAAAGTGTTCAACCAAATTTTAAAAAAAAACATCTGCTGAAAATTGCATCCAAACTGTCAAATAATTCCAATAATTTTTTAAACGGTAATTTGTTCAATGTACACAAGATGGTATAAATTTTACAACAAATACAATCGTTATCTAACTTTTTAGTAAACAGCTAGCCAATTCGTTTGTGCCACTTAATCTAGTCCTATTCCGCTTAACAGCCGGGGTATGGATACCGCAGATAATAGTTTTGGAATTGTCAACATAAATTAATAGATATCTAGCAAAGATGTTTGCGTACATTAAAAATGGAAATTAAAAAAAACCACATTGGGAAAAAACACTTTCGTTTAGCTAACTACATCTTTACTTCTGACGCATTTAATGCAATTTCTTATTGTAAATGGAAATTATTTCACTCATACCATCTTTATATTCATGCTAATTCTGAGGTCAGCTCAGGTTTTTATGGAGGGAAATAAAGGTATATACCTTTGAACTCCCTAATGGTACAGGACAGTTTTTTTAATGCATTCGATCTGCAGAACCTTTTTAGAACATTAGCATTGCCAGAAATTTGAGGGCCGACAGTGAAAACATTCCTAAGGCGTTGTTCAGAAGTCTTGGGGGTTTAAATGCCATTTGAAAGATTTAAGGAGACAAATTGTCGCCCGGGTGGAAGGGTGCAGAGTACATTCGAAGAGGATGGCCTGTGCTAAAAGTGTTTGAAGCATTTCAGGGAGAATCCATCGCGGTTTTCACCTTGATACCAAGGGTTCTGCGAAGAGAAGTTTTCGAAGGTGATGCGAACCTCATCAAGTGTCGGTGATGCGCCCATCGTGCACCCTGGTTGGTTTAACGACTGCCTACTAATTGACTGATGAAATATACTCGGTAGTTTTCTTAAAAAAACATGTTACTGAAAATTATCGGGTAGTGTGTTCTTTAGAATGTAATTATTCTACGATTTGCATTTGGCAACTGCCAGTTTATTTTCGGGGGCTCAGTGGCTATTTTTTCTAATTTAATCGTGTCTTAAACATGCTTGCAGATGCGGATGACTTAATCGTAAACGTATTCTCAGGTGGCGACATGACATGTCCGTGGGCAGAGCATTCCATACCTGAATTGGGAAAAGTTTTACAAATCCGCGTAGGCTCGGATCACAACGTTTGGTGGACTCGAAGCTTGCTCTTATTGTTATTCTTAACAAACATGTTACTGAAAATTAGTGAGCAGTATGTTTATATACATATATAATTTCAGTCGCACCAGGTCTACTTTTAGTTGGCGTTTCGGGTATGAAAATCTTTATTTCTCTTGAATGAATTCACAGATGGGAACAAAACAATATCCTGAGGGAGAACATTACAAGCTTCAACTACTCTTTTACCAAAGAAGAACTTGTGTGTGTCTAGTCTGGCCCCTGTTATGCGTAGTTTGAAGAAATGCCCTCTTAATTTCGTCGTTGTTGCTAACTCGAAGAAGTCGCCAGGTAGAAGACTACTGTCCTGCCCACGCATTTTACTACGCAATGCTTGTATCAGATCGCCACGTAGCTGACTGCAACTTCACGGAAATAGATCAAGATTAGCTAAATGTATTTCGTAGGGTAAACAGCTCTGACCGGTTACCAGTTTGGTCGCACGCCTTTGCACCTTCTAGAGGGGATTTAGGTCCTTCGCGGTCCAGGGTTTCCATGCTTGCATTGCGAACTCCAACTTCGGTCACACAAATGTTCTAAAGACCTTAACATAGCAGTTTTTATCGAAGACACAGAAAACCCTTTTGAAAATATACAGGATAGACATCGCAGACTTGGCTACTTTTGCGCAGTGCAGTGAGGGCTTGAGAGCCGTAGAGATCCATACACCAAAATATTTCTGCGTGTCCACTTATTGCAGTTGGATGCCATGTTGGCTGTAAACCATAGATTTTGAGAGCTGGATCAGCCAACAGTTATGATATTGCACTTGTTTTCGTTAAACGGCAAAAGCCAGTCTTGAGACCAAGTTTGAAGATGGCTTAGGTTTATCTGCAAACATTCTTCGTCAGCTGCCTTTCTGATGACGTTCCAAATCTTAATGTCATCAGCAAACATAGCCACATCGCAGTTTAATTTACGGACGGAGTCATTGACGCATATAATGAGCAGTATAGGGCCAAGAGCAGAGCCTTGCGGGACACCGCTCTCAACTGCAACGTCTGCCGACTGCTGGTCACCAATATGGACAGTTTGGGAGCGGCCAAGTAAGAAGATTCGAATCCACTTCAGCAGATTTCCTTGAACACCTATTTGGCTGAGTTTGTGCAGAAGTCGTGAATATGGGACGCTATCAAAAGCCTTCTTGAAGTCGATGTAGATTACATGAAGCGGATTTACTCCATCAACTGCCCAAGTCCAGCGTTCCAAACACTGGAGCAGGTTCATCACGCAGGACATGTCTCTACGGAACCCAAGTTGCGCATCCAATATAAGGTAATGCTGCTCTTAGACACGCATAAGCTCTCGCTTTACTACTTTTTCCATAATATTGCAACAAATCGAAGTGAAGCTGCTTGGTCTATAACTGTTTGCAGAAACCTTTATGCCACCTTTATACAGCGGTGATCCATGCGGATTTGAAATCGTTTGGTAAACAACCTGAGTTAAATAAGGTACTGAAAAGCATAGAAAGTGGTTTGGCAAGCTCCTCAGCGAGTTCTTTCAGTAATTTACTCGGGATGTCATCGGGACCGGATGATTTCCAGTCGTTTAGTGCCATTCACTCCTGAAGAATGGCTGCTTCGGCGAACGCCACATTTTCAATCTTTGGACCGTCATCTTAGCCATAGTTTGGAGGGGTAAATCCGATTTCAGTCGAAAAGTTCGATTTGAAAAATTGTGAAAGATGCTCAGCTTTTGCTCCATCCGCACTCATTTCTGTTCCGTCGCTTGCCTTCAGAAGGGGAACTGGAACCCGGTTTCGTGTGGACTTTCTAAAGCAGCCATAAAATATCTTCGAATTTTTAACCACCTGGTTTAGTAAATGTTTTTCAAAGTTTTTGCGCGCTTTGAAGATAAGTCACTTCACGAGGTTTCTCTGCGTTTTGTTTGCATTTAGGGATACCGGATTGCTGTCTGCTGCATACTTTCTAAACAATTTTCCCTTTTTATTTGTCTCTTTCTTCAGTGCTTGAGTCAGCCACTGAGGTTTGTTGTTCTGCTTCTTCCGTGTAATCGGACAGTGGTTTATCAGTAGAGTATGCAATAACTCACTGATTCATCCCCAATAAGCAGCTGTTTTGCCAGAAAAAAACCAATCAATAATTTATGTTGTTCATTCGGCCTTCATTTGATCAAAGTCACCACGCAAAATATTCCTTTGAACCTTGGTGCGTTGTTCGGGTACCGAAAATACAGAATAGTCCCAATTAAGTACGATATGATCACTTTTACCTAGCGGAGGTAGAGATTGCACCTCGTCGATGCTGTCCAGCGATTTCGTAAGTACCAACTCTAGGCAGTTCAATTGCTGCCCCTCACACACCCTGATGGGAAATAGAACGTGTTGACTGAGACATACATTAAGTGTTAGAGCTATTGAACACCAGTCGAATGCTTGCACTGGACCTCGTGCGTATGTAAAACCCCAATCGATAGGCAGGGCATTGACGTTACCCATAATCAAGACGTCGGGCCGAACAGCTAATCTCGCTAACTCTTCTAGTAGACCAGTGTCAGCCTCGCGATCATGTCTAGGCAGATGGTGCATGGTCAAAACTTCCAGGCTGTGTGATTCCGGTACCTTTATAGTAAGCCAGATGGCCTAGGTGCTGCAATAAAACCACTCTATTTTTTCCGAGTGAAGCAGTCCATGTTCGACGTCTGTTATAATTCCTCCCTCTTCTAGCTCACTGGAACAGACTAAAGCCAGGTAGTGCCTCTTCGCATTCATCCACGTTTTCAGACAGGCAGGTTTCTGACAGGGAGATAATGTCGAGAGAAGGGTCATATATCTGTACTTTCAGTTCATCCTTCTTGGACAACAGACTTTGTGCGTTGTTCTAGAAGAATTGAAGTGACATATTTTGGCGAATTTTGTCACGGTGGAATTTGAACTTATTTCGACATCGGCTGTGTAAGCCACGCTCAGGATATTGTTCGAAGTATTATCGGTTGGTCCAAAAACCTAATATTCCTGTGAATAATCTTCCCGTTCGAGAGTACCAGGCTGGTCTCGCCATTTATTATTCTCGAAAGTAATTTTGCCACAAGTTCCCGACGTTTGAGCCGTTCCGCTTGGGAGTACTCCGGCTGAAAAAAACGTATTTGTGTGACTGGCGAAGGCTGGTCTTTTTCGATAAGATCAGTTTAAAGTGTTCGTCATTTTGCATCACCATTTTAAGTGGTCATGGTCGTGGCGTACCTGTGGCCTCCTCAGTTTTTTCCGATCTGAAGTGATTTAAGACCTGGAAATTACAAACCTGGCTCGAACAGATCGTCTAGAACACGGTTGAAGGATGCCATGCCCTCCGCGCTATCGTCTGAACTGACTGCAATACATTCCTCTAGGCCCTGGACAATAAAACAGTGTTGTCGCCCCTGTGGGTGTTGGAAGACGTTTTCCAAAGACACAGGAACAAAGACACTTGGAAATAAGGCAATAATGGTTGTCGTAAGATAAGTGACAATGGGAGTGTGGATGAATTTTGCATTTAAAAGATCTTATTTTAAATCAGCATATTCATGTGCTTGTGTACTACATTGACCAGTGAGACGCTTAAGACTCTTCCAAATTTCATCCGAGGAGAGAGGAGAAGAAAAAGCTAACGATCAAAAAGGTATTTCAGCCTGGAAACCCCACGCTTTATTGGGACGTTCACATACTTAAGTCGATCTCGTTGACCCGTTTGTAGAATAATTACTTTTTTCGTCTCACAATTGTTAGGTGTGAAGAAAATATTCTCTCAGGTGTAACTATAACAGTGTCAAGAGGACAGTGGACAGTAAAATGTCCTTTAAAAGTTTTAAAATAGCTAGATCATGGCTCGACCTTAAATTGCCCAAGAAGGGGAGCAATTTTCTCAGATATGATGGTCTGGAACAAAAAAGTAATATCTGGGAACGTATCACAATTTATTTCGTTTCCTCTCGGGTTCTGCTAACAGCCCTTTATTAAAACTACATTAGATGGCTGGCAAGCCCTGACAACGTAGCTCTATTTTTCATCAGAAAATATGTGATCTGCTCATATGGAGGGTCAAAATAAGTGTTGAGGGAGACTGGGTCATGATAAAAACCTAGTGATGTGAAGGAGCGAAGATTAACACGGTTGTGGTCACCGCCTAAAAAAATCACACGCTCGCAAGACAGCACTGCAAGTATTAGGAGAAGAAAACAAAAAAAATGGACTCAAGCACTTGAGCATGTAGAGGGGGAATGTAAATGCTGACATCAATAATGCCTGCAGGATTGTCGAAAAATTGGGTTTTACATACAACAGCAATAGCGTCTATTAAGTGGCCCGAATTAAAAAATAAGAACTTACAATTTGTGCACTATTGCTGGTTTAAAAGACAGCCACTCAACCACCTCTTCTGCAAGATAAGGATTTTCCGTCCAAACAAAAACAAAAATTTCCCGCTGAGT
Source organism: Ligula intestinalis (assembly GCA_036362985.1). Lineage (NCBI taxonomy): Eukaryota > Metazoa > Platyhelminthes > Cestoda > Diphyllobothriidea > Diphyllobothriidae > Ligula > Ligula intestinalis. The sequence goes on from JAYGXS010000086.1 coordinate 55,216, forward strand.
GGTGAGTTGCGACTCAAAATCATTACTAGGCCAAGTCTCTTGCAAATAAATAACTGTAGCTTTAATGTGCTCGCTTTTCTACATAAGTGCCGATAACTCGACATTCTTGTTAAAAATGAATTTGTCATTTGTCGACATAAATCCTGGGAGTGTCATTACATTCAAAGGCCTACGATTATTTCCTTGCTGCTAACCTGATCGATTTCTTCTTTAGCATGTGGTCGTCCCACTGAGAATTGTCGACTTTGGTGAATTGCATATGCGGCAGTTTGGACGCATCTGACACACCTTGCCAGCATGGAATGTTGTGGGGTAAATAACTTGTTTTCGCGCATTCAAAATGGTACCTGTGTACTGTAGATATAACCTCATGATCATAGATGCAGACGAATTAATTGGAGAAATAGAGAAAGGGGTAAACAATAATAAATTATCAAGTGAATGAAAGCAAAAACAATTGGCGGCCGGACTTTTCTGATTTAAAGTTCACAATTATATCTTGCTTTTTCCGACGACCCCTTCTTCTTCAACACATTAACATGGATTGCAGTCAACGTCATTTCTTAACGTTCTACTGTATTAGGAAACGGTTATTTAGCAACAGTTTAGTATTCAGAATGGCTCAGCACTCATCTGAATCACAGAAAACTCTTTTTCCAAGTCTTCTTCAATCGCCTTAAAAAATACACGAAAAACATATCTCGCCTTGAGATTGCATTCGAAAAGACTCAAAAAAACATAGCCGTTAGATCAGAGGATCACCAAGCCTTTGAAAATCATGCCAAACCTTGGATATCCATACCGTTTCTCCTTTGCGAGGTGCAATAACATGCATCAAGTACGTTTGCATTTAATAAGGCAACGAATCCATTTTATACGCATGTTCCTATTTTCCTGTTTTCCGCAGAGACATGGATGCTGACCGGCAAGTTTAAAGGCTCGAACCCTTACCTACTCAGTATGATACTCATGTGATCAGTCTCTCGAAAAGTCAGAGTATTATCAACCTTATTACTATGAAGAAACCAGACATGCAAAATTGCCTCATATCGCTCCAAGATGAATTAAATTCACGATGCGAAGCGTGGCATTCCTAGCTTATGTTGGTAGACCGTTGGCTTGCGTAGAGGGTCTGCCCTCTTTTGCTTGTCTAAAACCCACCAAAAGCCGTAAGTTTATTCAAATTGGGTCAAGAACGTAAACCAAATGCACCATATCTCCTGAATATAAGATCAATAACCTTAACATACATTGCACCAGTTTTTGTGCAGTCTGCTCTTGCAAAACCGGGATTTCCCTATTCAACCGTTTGCAAACCCATCGGGAAGTTGTGAAGACATAAGACCATTTATCGTAGGTTGCCATAGCTACACTGCCAACACTGAACAAAGATTTCGCAACCTTATCTAACAGATTAGTGGGATGACCACAAACATGCGTTTTCCTTGAATTCAGTCGTTTACAGTAAAATTGAGTAAGGCTAAAATGTCCTTGTCAAAATGCAGGAAAAGCGTTTATTTTGTTACTTCACAAATTGTTCAGCTGTTTAACCATTTATATTTTAATGCTGTTTTTACGTATTTAACACAATACTGCCGAACTTTAAATTTTTTAAATGCACGCCTACACTTTTTCAGTTACGTTTTTACGAGCTTGTGTTTTTACTCTTACTCTTCTGGGAAACCTATTTTTGTTGAAAACACCAGACGTCGTTGGTGCCTGTACGACTAAAGTGATCTGTGATATCCTGAAGGCAATGGATTAAGGTAAAGCACGCATAAGAGGCGACTTCCAGTGATCTCATATCAGACTGAAGAAAGCACAGTCATTATGATTCGGATAAATGCATGCAGTTGACAGCTTTTGGTTTACGCGTTGGCTAATCACAAAATACTGAATAATACTTATGTTAAAGTTTGAGCAGCGCAAGGCTCAAGAGGTAAGCACCTTTAATTGATGTCATATATTTTCGCGACCTCAGAAATCCACTAGAATTCGTGTTTCAGATCTTTTTTTTTATGAGTGCCATACACTCACTCCGTCGGCGAGGCAAGATGACAAAGACGAAACCCGCGAGTGCTCCACTGACCAAGTTCTGAAGTCACGCATGACAAGGGCCACGTAAAGAAGCACCCACTTGCTTGCCTCACCGAAGGCGTGATGGGTCACCAGAGGACACGATGGCTGGAGGCATGACGGCTGCATGAAGGCGGCCACTCTGTGCTGAAGACTTCAGTCCGATCCTTGTCATTCTCGGATTTTGAAAACATCGTATGATCTGCTAGGAGAGCTTCAGGTGTGTGACCGTGTCTCATAGAATGAGCCACAACTTGCC
>JAYGXS010000087.1:1837-32879 GCA_036362985.1 Ligula intestinalis
GAATAAAAGTTGATTAAAACAAAATATAGGCATTTTGTCTCGTTACATAGCATTATTTGTGTTACATCGACGAAAACATGTGCGACATTTGGTTAATATTAAAGGACGTCTGAGGTTTATTACTGCATTCAAACAAAAAACCCTTCTGTTTATGCATTTTTGCATAGAAAATTCACCAGATAGCTAAACATAATTTCTTAAACACATATGTTATATGTTACTGCATACAAACTTGGCTTCACTTCAATCTGAACAATTTTGTCTTAACTTTTCCGGTTCTGGAAGGGCTATCTTCCGTATCTATTTTACTTATTTTTGAGTTCCTTAGATAGATAGATAGATAGAGAAATATATTTTGATGATAATATCAAAATTTTCAGCAAAAAAGTGGCTCCATTCACGGAGAGTAAAAATAAGATCAATTATGTCGTCCAAAAAGCTCAAGAGTAAACGGTCAAAGATAACAAAATGCTCAAAGTAAGAAGTTGACACGGTTACCACATTTGTTATGGAGACAGGTCTGCCTTCAGCTTCTCAATTTCCATTTCTTCACACGTGAGGAATCGTGCTAAGAATGGGAGTACGGAGTACTGGTAGGCCGATGTACGGCAGGTCATATGACGGAAGCTTCGGCGCATGGTACGAGAAGATTTCGCAGCCATTAATTCAGAGTGAAGAGGGTGAGCGACCTCACTTAGAATACGGTCCACGAAATTCTTGACCGATTTAAAATGTCGCTGTATGATGAGGTCAGCTACAAAAACATAGGAATAACTGGCAGCTGAAGAGAGCATGCGGAGAATACGCTTAATAATAAACAAGTCTTTCTTGAGTAGTGCTGGAAAAGTAACTGGAGAGCAATAAATAATAAGAGGGAGGATACAGGCATCTATAAAACGCCAGAGGAGAGCTTGTGGGGTGCGATATGAACGCAAGCGGCGGACATAATACAAAAGTTTGCGGATTTTTATAAAAAGGTCTTCAATATAAAGAGTAAATGAGAGGTTGGAAGCAAGTGTTATAACAAGGTATCGGAGGGAGGATACATTGTTGGGCAGAAAGTCAATGGTTTCAGGGCTGGTAGTGGGTCGCAGCCGAAAAATGCACTGGACTGACTTCCGCTCATAAAGTAGAAGGCCATTTTCTGACGACCATGCTGTGACATGGTCCAATCCATCCTTCAGTGTTTGGAGATGGGTCTGGCTTTTGAGAGGATGGCCGACAACCATATCGTCAGCGTATTTGGCAAGCAAACATGCGTTTGGAGATCGTAGGTCATCAGAAGGGAGGGAAAAAAGATGAGGGGATAATATAGACCCCTGCAGAACTCCACAATTGTTGGGAAGGACCGCGAATTTTCGCTTCCCGGTCTAAACGAATTGGGTGCGGGAAGAAAAATAGTTCCTTAGCCATGAGACAACCCAGCCAGGAGAGCCACATGCAGAGGTTTAACTAAGAAGTAGATGGCGAGGGATCGTGTTGAAGACTAAGGAATAGTCAAGAAAAGCACACGCGTAAGCACGGCATCCCTTATCCAAGTCCCTAAGAGCAGATTGGACTACTAAAGCAACTGCATCTAGTGTACTACGCCTCGCCTTATACGCAAACTGCAAGGGATCAGAAAAATTGGATGAAAACGGCTTTATGATGTACAAAGCGACTCGTTTTGTAAGTTTGAGGAGTGCAGAAGAGCAGGCGATTAGGCGAAAGGATTTAAGACCGGTTGAAGTGGGTTTTTTCGGGATAGGAGTGATTTTGACCGAACGTGAACCGTCAGGAATCTTGGACTCCATGAAAGATAAATTAATAAGATGTGCCAAGACAGGAGCTCATTGAAAAGAGCAAGATTTAAGGAGAAATGGGGAGACGCCATCTGGTCCGGCAGCTGTTGTACCTTTAACCTTGTTAAGGTGTTTCATCACTGTTGCCACAGACACTGGAGAAAAATCACTTGGTGGTAACGAAATATCATTTGTCGGGAGATAGTACTCGGTGGGAGTATGGATGAAGTTTGAGTTTAAGATGTCTAGGTCAGCGTCAACATGTGCCAGCGTATTGCGTTGACCAGTGAGACGTATAAGACTTTCCATATTTCGGATGAAGAGAGAGGAGACGAAGATGTAGAAAAAGTAAATAACTGACTAACAAAAACGTCATTAAGTTTTGCGATCTTGCGTTTTATAAGTACATTAACGTCATTCAATCTTTCTCGTTAACCTAGTTTGTTGAACAGTTCCTTGTCTCTTCTCAAAATTTTTAAGTGGGTAAAAGATATTCGGTCTGGTGTAACCATGACCGTGTCAAAAGGACAACAAATATTAAAAATTTCGTTGAGAAATGTTGTCAGATAACTCGAACACGACTCGACATTCCTGTTTTCGAGAAAGATGGGAATATATTCAGATGTACAAGTCTGAAGCAAGGAAATATTATGTGGGGACGTGTCACGAATGTGTAATTTCCTCTTGGGCGTTACTAATAGCCATTTGTTGGTCTTAGAATATATTTTTGGTTGACAGAGCAGTAAGGAATGGTCTGAGCCTGCCAATGGAGCTCTAAATTTTTACAGCAAAAAGCTTTGGATAGTTAGTCAGGATATGATCGAGTGGGGCGTCATCTCGTGTATTGAAATTAAATAAGTCACTAAATCCTAACAATATGAGGGGACGTAGATTTACTCGATTGAAGTCCGCACATAAAATAATTACATGCTCGCAAGACAGTGCGGCAAGCTTTTGGGAAAGAAAATCGAAAAAGTGGGTAAGGGCATCTTGACAGGTGGAAGGGGGTATTTACATACTAACATAAATGATGCCTTTTGAGTTGTGTAAAAATGTAGGCCTACAAACTACTGCAATAACCTCTATGTGGTCTTCGGAGTAAGAAAAACGGGACTTACAGTTTGTGCACCATTGCTGGTTTACAAAAACTGCTACTCCGCCACCTCTGCTGATTGATCGGGATTTTCTGTCCGAACGAAAACAGCAATAAGCTGAAGGTGTGATGAGCTGCGACTCTATATTCCTATTGAGCCAGGTCTCTTGAAGACAGATTACACCGCACTTACTGTGTTCCTGTTTCAACATAAGTGCATCCAATTCGAGACTTTTATTGAAAATAGACCTGCAGTTAGTGGACATTAGACACGGAAGAGACATTGAGGCTAATGGTTGACGCTTCATAGCTTGTTTCCAACCGCATCGGTGCTTACGCGATCGTATTGCATTCCATTGGATAACATTTGGTGCTGATGTGCTGCAGGTTCTGCAAATTAATGCAAAAGTACAGGAATGTTCGTTATGAATTTCCGTCAATAGAAAATTTGTCCTTCGAGCATTCAAAAAGGTACGAGTGTACAGCAGAGATGACCTTATGTCCAGAAATGCAGAAAAACAATATAGAGAAATAGACAGTCTGGTATACACTAATAAATTCCCGCGTGAATGGAGAGCAAAAAAAATTGGCAGCTCAAATTCGAAAGCCCGCCTATTCTTCTTAGTATTATCAATTGTAACGTGGAGTTGAGCTCACTCTTTCGTAAAAGCAGATAAAAATTCCTTCTATATCAGCCTACTGCCAATTTCCCCAAAAGGAATTGTTATTTCTCGTAATAAATTTAACTAAAATGACGATTTAACTAAGTAAAAGGCTTTTGCAGAATTCAATAAATTGTATGAATCATAATAGTGTTTTCAAATGTATGCCAAATTGTGCAGGCAAATTTCATAATTAGCGTTGCGTGGTCTTCGGTGGCTACTGTATAATATGGAACAAAGTTGATCATCCGATCTATCTGGTTAGAGCACATAATTAACCCGGAAGGGCCTTGAAGCTCGTACTTGAGCAATATGAGGATTGTCGCTTAGCCACCTCAGAAAATGATGGGCAAATGTGTAGACAATGATGTGCCCTAACCAGATAGATTGGATGAGTATCTTTGTTCCATCATATCCTCAACCACAACCAACAAAGCAACGTGCCCGTGGTGCCGAGGTAGGGTCGTTCACCCAATGACCAAGGTCCTGGGTTTCAATCTCCGGGGTTCCGACCCCTAAAATTGGGTATGACTGGCTAATGACGGCTAACAAGCCAGAAATGGCCATTTCGGTCTCATTTGTCTTTGTCGGATCCACTCCATGATTAAAATCATGGCGTTAAGAGGGCGTTTGTAGCTTGAAGGTAGGGCATTAACCTCCGAAAAAGCTTTCTCTGATGCGCGGGTTCAAATCCCGCCAAACGCCTAGAATTTTTCACACTTGGATAAACTCACATAATATAAATAATATATAATATAATATATAAAAAATATCCTTAACATAATATATATTATAGATATAATAGATGTATACTATACATAATATTTCATCTGTATACTTAATAAAATCGGTGACTGTCTGTGTGTGTCTCCGTTATCATTGGTCACGGGAATCAGGTTGACACGCCTTGTGCGCCTTCCATCCCTTCATGTTAGTACCACAAACACTTCGTCGGTACGCGTTCTCGGTTGCCTGCACGTGTCGGTCTCTAGGTCGCTCTCTCATTCGGCAGTGCGCGTGAGCATTCAAGTGACGCACGACGTGAAATGCGGATATGAATACGCCCCGAAGGGTGAGCGAGGGTGGGCAAGGGTTCGTCGCGAGAGCTTGACAGGTCTCTCCCTGCCCATGTAGCAAGGGCTTTAACCATGTGTGCACAGCTGCTTCAGTTTCGCTCACCGTCAACCAAGCATCTGAACGCAACCGACACCGTCTCAAGAGGTTATCACCTTGCGTCCTCACACCTCCAAACAATACTTGAGACGATGACTACGGGTCAACATTAATTGTCGGACTCATTCTTCTCTCACCCCTTCCCCCCAACCCCATTTGGTTGGTCCCCGATTATGACTAGAATCTGATGCCCATGATCCCTTTACACCTCTCTCTCCCTCTTACCCCGTTGTTACTACTAAATGGGTTGAGCGTGAATCACTGGACCTACTATCACTTAAACCTCCCCCTTTACTTACACATAAGTTGTTTCGGCCGGTTGACAGTCCGCCCCCCCCCCATCCTCCACAGCGATGCGGCTGGCTCTTAGGTTAGATTGAATGGCCCACCACAATAATCACTTCTCATTCAATTAAACACTTACAAACTATCATTATAAACAACAGTGATGATATCAGGCATGTTCTGAACACAAACATCTTGACAAATGTTGATGGGCTTGTGACTGAAGATAACGTTGTAAACTTACTTCGGTACAAAATAAAAACCTATTTGTAGGTTCTACCTCATTAGGTAAAAAAGAATTAGAGCAGCTGCGAGAGCACAAGTTGAAACGAAGGAACAGATTAAACTTGCCAATGTTAATAGACGTTCGCTAGAAACAAGCTGAGAGACTGCTTCGCCTGGAGAAAATGCCATACGTCAGCATTATTGTCACTCCCAAGAAACCGAAGATTAAATGCTGCAAAAAGGCGCAAATACGCGATTCTTTATCAAATTATTTCCTTCCAAGAAACCGAGGTCCAAACATTGTGAAGGTGAGAGCTAGGTAAAATAAGAGATTTGCAACGTCGGTAAAACGAATTAACCAGACGAAGAAGTGCACGTCTGACTATGCCAGCATTACAGAGAGCGGATCAACGCCCAAACGATGCTGGAAACTCCAGTTTGCAACCCATTTCCATACAGTTTGGCAACTCTGGCCCGTCGGTTGCTTCTATAAATGCTCAAGCGTAGGATAAGGCCTCACTCAATTTCAAACCAAATCTTGGTTATGCGGAAGGTGTAAATATTTTCATTGTGAAGATGGTAGAAGGTTGCTGACACTATCAGGCGAAAAAATGGATAGGTGGGACGATCGGCATGTGCTGTTCCAACGTGCTGTTCCAACGGTTCACGGGTTTGCATTCAGCTAACCCAATAGCCAGTACATCAGAACCGCGTGTACCGGCTACAATTGCTCCATCGGCTGAAGCACGTGAGCTTGCAACATATGCCCCATTGAGTCGCAAGCAGAAAATAGTTGTAAAGGGGGCCCCAGAGTCAGAGTCGTCAATTGCACAAGAACGAATTGACCATGACGTGAATCTTATGCGAGTGTATGCCAAACCGTTGCTAAAACCAGGCGAGTCTTTCCGCATTCTTAAGGCATTTCGATTAGGGAAGGCTCCAACAGCTCCAGAATCAGTTTCTCGGCCACGACCTCGCAAAGTTATTTTAGAAACTGAAGCACAGGCGAAACTCTTGCTAGAGCGCAAAACATCCTTACGGAGTCTGCATTCACAAGTTTTTTTTTAGCCGGATTACGAACTGAAAGAGCGGAGTAAGATGAGACAGCTAATAATAGAGCTGGAAAAACGGAGATCCAATGGCGAGACAAATCTCAAAATAAGAGAGGGAAAAATAGTTCAGGTCAAAAGGACATCGCTCTGGTCGAAGCCGGTAACAGTGACGGCCTAGCTGTCCCGCCACCGAAACCTGAGACATGCCCTCTTAAATTGGTCGTTTTAAATGCCAGATCACTGATTAATAAAATGCCTCTGCTCCAGACTATGGTTTTCGTCAACCGCCCAGACATTGTTATGGTAACTGAGACATGGGCATCGGCCTCTGTAGCTGACTCAGAACTCTCTGTTCTAGGCTATTCATGCGTTCGGAACGATCGAAACAATGGCCAAGGCGGAGGAAGCTGCATCTATATTAAGCAGCCACTTGCATTTCTCCCGTTGGATTATCCACAATTCACAGCGGTGGAGAAGAGCTGCTGGCTACGAGTTGTTCTAAAAAACAAATACTCCTTACTTGTTGGCTGTGTTTATCGCCCACCTAACGCCAATGCAGACTACGATCTTTGTCTCTCGCAGGCATTTCATGCCGCAGCTGACTTGAATCTTAAGTATTGCTTGATTGCAGGCGATTTTAACCTTCCTGACGTGCAATGGTTTCCACCATCCGGTCCTTCAAAGTTCGAGAACTTACTTTAGGCAATATATATCGGCATGTGGGATCAGGTAGTCGATTTTCCCACTCGAGGAGCAAACATACTCGACCTAATTTTTTGTAGGGGATGCGAACCACTTTCAGTGTCATCATTAGACGCACTTGGGAGTTCAGACCATCTTACAGTTGTTAGTGAACTAGAACTGGAGGCGGATAAAACATTTTCCCAAAAGTATAGTTCTTATCATGACTTCCGATCAGCAAACACGGCTGACCTACTGGCACATCTAAACGCTCTCGACTGGTCTGAATTTTTCCAATGTTTGGATGTAAATGTTTGAACCGATACACTGTACAAAGTGTTGAATCCACTCATCCTCCACTTTGTCCCCCGTAAGAAAGTAATACATGTCAAGGATGAAGTGTACCTTCCTCTGTCTTTCCGTCGTAGGCTGCGTAAACTCTCTCGTCGTTTGCATCGGCAGAACGACACTTCCGTTCTGCCCTTGATCACACTGATCTTTGAGCAGGCCAAGAAGCTCTCCGAAGAAAAGCAGATAGCCGATGAGTCTCACTTCGCTGAAAATCCTTCCCTTAATGTTGCGAAACTCTTTTCGCGTACAGTAAAAGCGCAGAGGAAGACGCAACACCCCATACTTCAAGATGCTTTAGGAAACCCCATAGCTGACGCTAAGTTGACCGCCAATAGCTTCAATGCGTTCCTATCCAAAACTTTTAGTGAAAGCTCGTTGGCTGCACCTCCGGTTATCCAGGCTTGGACGGGTGCCATACTCGAAACCATAAGTTTTACCGTATGGGATGTGACTGTAGCCATTCGTCGTTATCGTCAATCCTTTAGTCCAGGACCAGATGGCTTCCCAGTTAGCCTTCTTAAAGCTGAAGCGAATGATATCTTTCCGTCTATTCTTTGTAAGGTATTTAATCTTGCTCTTGAGAGCGAAACCTTTCCAATAAATACACTTCCCGCAGCATCGAAGATCTTGGAGACCTTAATCAAAGAAAAGATGATGCGTCACTTGACAGAGAACAACCTGTTCAGTACAGCTCAACATGGCTTTCTCGAGAAACGATCTTGTGACACCTACCAGCTCTCTCTTTTTTTTTGATTATGTGCTGCAATCTAGAGACAGCGGTTTTGCCACTTATACCGTCTATTTTGATTTTACTAAGGCCTTTGATCGGGTCGATCATAACCTCCTCCTTCTGAATGTGAGACCTTGTCTTGAATACTGCTCGCCTCTATTCAGTCTTCTGCGCACTAGTGAACGGAAAAAAATAGAATCGGTGCAGCACTTCTTCACTAGAAGACTTTTCACTACAGAACACCCTAACTTAACCTACCAACAAAGGTGCGAACTTATAAAGCTGGATCCCATATGGCTTCGTCGATTGCAGAAGGGTCTTTTTTTACTGTTTAAACTTTTGAATGGTCAAACCTTTAATCCTCTTAGTACAATAAGGCAGCTTGAGCACTCTCGACGCGCCAGTCATCGAGACGTATTTGTATTCCTTCCTATGGCACGCACAGTTAAGTACCGGCAATTCTTTTCAGTAAATGCCATATCAATCTGGAATAAGCTGCCCAAAAGTATTAAAACCCAGCATAACTACCCTATGTTTAAGAGAGCTATAACTAGTTTTCTACATTCAGGACAACTTTCACGAATTTTGGGTGCTGACTCGGTGGAATCTCTCTTTCACTCTGATGGCGTTCGTGGACTTTGAACCCCGCCAGGCTTCACTGCTGAACATAATGCGGCTGAAGCAGCAGCCCGCAGTCTGCTAACCTTTCAGCCGATAGCGCGCAACTTTTGCCGACAACCATGGAAGGAAGACTGATAACACTGTGTTCTTGTGCCAACCCTCTCCGTCTGGAACAAATGTTTTAAACGATATGAAACAGTTCTCCTGCTGATGAGTCAACTCAGCTTACAACTGTACATTTATTCCGTTTGTATCATACCTTTGAAGGCAGGTTTTTTTCACTTGAAACAAACTCCCTATCTCGCCTAGTATTGACAAAACAAAAAACCTGAAACAAAACCAATACTGGCTGCAACATAGGGAGTTTTTTTTAGATTTTTTCCGGTCTTCAAGGTGTTGGAAGGCGCCCAAGAGGTGAATTACCAACTTTTTACAATTGCCTGTAAACTGGCATAATAAACATATTATTATTATTATATTATTATACTATGTTCTACTGAATAATTTCCCCCATTAACAGAATAAATGCAAGCATTGCTTGCTGGTTATACCGATGATTTGAAGAATTATTTTTCGAATATTAGAAAATACATTGGTGCGTTTCAAATGACCACCTTTTGTGCCAGCATTGTTCGTGAGTTTGGAAATATGCCTACCTTTGAGGTAAAAGGCCAGGTTTACCACCAGAATGGATCGTTACTACCTTTTTCCAATGGCGAGCCGAAATTTTCACAAATATATTTCGTAGAAGGCATAAACCTTAAGGTTAAAAGCTGATACCGAGTGTACCCAGGCTTAAAGCATCATATAATACTGCCCCTTCAAGATGTGCTAAAACAGCGCAGCAGCTACGTTAAGATTTTCAGGTCCACCTTGGCGATGCACGCTTCCATTAATTTAACGTTTGTCATAGATGCCAATTAACGTCCTCGTGGAGAACACCAACGAAGGTTTAATGCTCCCGAATGTAACGAGATTGCCATCATTATGTCAGAAACACAGCACGGCAAAAGGGATATTGTTTTGAGAAGGAGAGACGATAGACTGCAAAGGATATATGAGACACACCAATCAAACGACGCCTTAGAATACTTTCACATGCATGTTACTGGTGAAGACGGTAATCGCTTTGGTAAACCTCGAATTGGCACCCGTAAAACAGTCAGTTGTAAAGACTTTTACTCATATCACTTTATGATTCGGGAACGAACTTTCAACCTACTTTGTCGATTCAAAACGTTGTTTCTGCAATTTGCTGTTGATATGTTTATCAAAATGGAAACAGAAAGCCTTTGCTATTTCCGCACACACCAGAAAGAACTTCGCTTTGACAACTTCATCTACCTTTCTGATGTTGGTAATGATGCTGGTCGTGGTAAACTTTTCCTCTTGCCGTCGAGCCACACAGGGTCTCCTGGCTACATGCATGAGAAAACACAAGATGCGTTGGTTTAAGTTAAGTATTATGGTAACCCGGACCTATTCATTACGTTAACCTGCAACCCATCGTGGCCATAAATTGCTTAAGAGTTGTTTTCCGGTCAAAAGCCACAGAATCGCTATGATTTTTTCGCGTGGGTAAAAACAGCTTAACTTGAAAAGCCTGATGAGTCTAATCAAAAAATTCAAACTTTTTGCTGGTGTTCAGTGTCACATGTACATTTTTTGAGTGGGAAATGATACGATTGCCCCACGCTCACATTTTGGTCTGGCTGAAGGAAAAATTGCACACTTCCAGTGTTGACAAATGTGTATGCGCACAGTTGCCGGACCAATAGTTGAACCCTGTCCTGTTTGAAACTATCTAACCTCAAATGGTGCATGGCCCATGTGGTCAGATCAATCCTAACAGCCCATGCATGAAGGATGGAAAATGTACCAAGAGATAGATCAAGCGATTTCTAGATGCAACTCAGATTGATGGGGATGGTAACCCCCTCTATAGAAAGCGACATACTGATGTTGTCGAATTTGAAGCAGTAATCAATGAAAGGCAAAAGGGTGTTGTGAAATTGATAACTGTTGGATTATGCCATATTGCTTCTTACTGTCATAAGTATTCAACGCCCAAATCAACGTTGAATTTTGCAACTCATCGAAGTCCATCAAGTACGTCTGCAAGTACATCAACAAAGGACCCGATGCCGCCATGTACTCTCTAAACCACCGTAAAAAAACGATGAGATTTCCCACTATGAAATAGGCAGATACACCAGCAGCAATGAGGCACTCTGGAGTATCATTGGTTTCGATTTCCATAACGGTTTTCCGGCAATTGAACACTTAAGCGTCCACCTGGGAAATGACCAATGGATTATATTTACGGAAGGATTCTTCTTGGATCAGCTTCATTATCCTAAAGATACAACTTTGACGGTTTCTTCATATTATTCCAAAAAGATTTTTTTGCCCAGACAATTTTGTATATTCAGGTCCCCTCATACTACACATGAAATCAAAACAAGTGCGCCCGACGAAAATAAGGTATTCCATTTGTCGGACATCAAGGCATCGAGTATGATGTGAAAATGGGCTGAATTCGCACTGTTAACCCCTCTCAACAGGAATGCTACTACATGCAAATGCTACTCCATGAAGTTAAAGGTCCAACATCGTTCGAAGCTCTAAGGAGGATTAACGGTTTTCTGTGTTTTACCTACAGAGAAGGCTGTGTAAGGCGCGTTCTGCTTCAAGATAATAATCAGTGGGAGAACACTATTGTTGAAGCTGTCGTTGCTAACGCTCCTTTTCAATTACGATGACTGCTTGCGTTGTTTATCAGAAGTAATGAGTTAAACTGCCCCCAATATCTATGGTTAAATTCCAAAAATGATATGTCGGAAGACTACCGACATCAACTACAGCTGCAAAACGCCCATCTTCCCGTAGACTTCAATGCCGCAATCTACAACGTGCTTTTCCTGCGGTCAGCTCTATGTTGCGATATCTAGTGTTGGCTCGAAAACAAATTTGAACGTAGCCAATGGCGTTACGAAAAATGTCATTTACCGAGAAGCGTCAGTCTGAAGAATCGACCTTCCATCTCCTTACGGTGCGTATTGATCCTTAATTCCTGTATTCTAATGATCCCGTATTTCTCACTATTGTTAAATTTCAAAATTCTGCTATCGTAATGCCTCGATTTACCACTTTCCGCCGCGTACATACTTATTTACTTGCCCAGACTTTAATGCCACCTGTGGACGTGTTTGTGACGCAATAAAACAAGCGTGAAAAAAGATGTCCTTTGTAAGTATGCAAGACTAATTACATTACCGCCCGACAGAACGTAAGGTTTGCCACCAAACTTCTCTGGCAGCAATTTCCTTTAAAAAAAATATGGCTCACTACTTTTCAGTACTATTTTTGCTTAGAATAACAGCTGACGATCCTTAGGGCTCCAGTGCTTCGATATCTGGTTGGCAGACCCAGTAACCAGCAAGCGTGTGCGATGGGCTCAACTCAGGTTCTCGGTGATGTTCTCGCGCCCATAGCGATCTTCCCCTCATGTGACCATTAAGGTATTGATCTACTGCGATGTCCTCCTCCTGACATGATAACAACACATTTAGCAGCTGGACATCCGAATTACATATACTTGTCGCCTCCCTCCTCCCGGCCCCAGCCCCACACTCGACAGTTTTTCGCCATTAAATCCCGCAAAGCGGCATTTGAAACGTCACTAAAGGGAAATGCCTAAGGAGCTTTTTTAATTTCTTCCCCAACCCAACGCTGATCCATTTATGGTAGCGCCGCGGGTTCTGCATCATAACTATGCACAAAGAGGGATTTAAAAGGTACTAACGTAGGCATTTTCCAAATAAAGTTGAAATTAACTTGACACAGACAATTTAAAAATTTATCATATGCAGTTTGCCTACCTAGGAGTTAACAACATGTAAGGAAGCCCAAGGCAATGAAATGAATCCGCACTTGTTTTCTTATAAAGGTAGCTGTAGATAGCTGTAGATGAAAGCTATGTAAAACAGAAAATCAGTGTACATTTTCCAGTAAGAGTAATATTGACCATGGAATTGTGATATTGTCCTGCCTGCTAGCAATTGCGAAAAACGTAGCTTAGCAGGTTGACGCATTCATAAACCTATTAGGTGGAAGTTCGACGAAATAATATCTGCAAATTATACCCCATCTCCATGTTTAAGGAAAAGAGAAATTGAAGTTTTTTGATCAGTGCTTTAATTACTTTAAATAAATTACATTAATTAAGCTGGAATTCAAATAAATCCATTTTCTCCCTTATGCACGAGTACTTTCTTAATTACTTGATTGCCATTGAGCGACGTTTTGAGACCACAACTGTAAGAGAGACAGGCTGAATATGCATTTCTATCTATCCTCTTTCTCAATTACGCATAACCAGAAATTATAAAGCACAATTATTAATTTACCACATTTTCAGCTTTGATAAAATTGCTATTAACTTTCCTGATAGAAATAAAATATATGTCTATGGTTACTATCCCAAGTCGTCGATGCGTTTCGATGAAATACTGCGAAAAATAATATTTACTGTGTTTTGTGTCCAACCCTTCAGGCATTGGAAAAAAATGTTTGATAAAAATATTAATTTATTTCCAAAAGACATGCGTTTCCTTTAACTGGGCTTTACTTGATTTTTATCAACTAGGGAATAGATTGTCCGGAAAAAAATATTTTACTGCGTTTTGTGGCGAACGTAGTGGTTACAAATGATGCCACGAAATTAAACTTTTGCATTTATTTTTATATTTAAGACTAGACATTATCATTTGAATTATGGGATTTAGGATTCTTTTAAAATCTTAATTGATAAGTGTACCAAAATAGAGCTGGAGGAGTAAGCGCCCTCTCACTTACGGCTTATGCCTATCGGAATAAAATCCTACAATAATTTACTGCATTGAAGGCACACCAATGCAATGCGCATCGAGGTATGTTTCGAGACGAAAGCTATTGTAACTGAAGAAAAAGCTGCCAAAATTTGCGCCGATAAAGTAATATTCTGCAAGTGGACCACACACTTTAAAAAAATAAGCTGTTAGCTTTTCGAGAGCGCGCGAAATACTGAACACCAAAAAGGTGTCAGTGGCACCGTAAGAGGTATACTTGATCTATCATTCCGTAAAGGCACCACCCATAGGCACACGCTGGATGGGATTTCTGACTGCGTGAAAGCAAAGGGCATTTGAAGTCAAGTAAATCTTTTATGCCAGTTTAAAGGCAAAGACACCATGGAATAAGTCGCATAAATGTTAGTAACAAACGGTAATTCGAACATCCACCCCCTAACCCAGATGATCTTGAGCTACATAAGGTGCAAAATTAAATGTTGTGTACCTAGTCACATATTCTTAATTTAACCGGGAGCTAAACTTATTTCTTATGCTAACACAAATGCAGATTTAAATCGCCAAATTCAGAGCAAAGCCACCTGCGACAGCTAACATAGCATGTCAGTATGAAAACAAGAGCGAATCTTTAATAAGGTGAGGGAAAGCTCATAAGAGCGACCAGATATACTTATGCATCGGCGGTAACACAAGAAGACATGAAAAGGCATACAAGTACAGAGTAGCTGGAAGAGGAGACAGTTTTATCACCATGCGTCAGTTGACTGAAAATAAATTCCACTATGTCAGTTGAAAGTAAAAGGAGTCAATGATCTCTTCATAGAGCAGCATATTTTAATTATTTAATTACCATTAAGCCTCGTAGTAAGACTTTAAATGCAATAAAAACAGGCCACCTGTACAATTCTGTTTATTCTGAATAAGTGGAGTTTGTTGTATTTCGAGATGGTATGATAATAAGAATGAAGATCTTACAAAAATCGAAATTTACTCCAGAATTTTTGAACAGGTGTCACGTGTTTGTCGTCAGACTAAACGAATACTGAGGGCTGGGAATGTCGCACTAGACGTTTTGGGCACAGGCGTTAAAAAGAACGGGGGGATTGGGTGAGAGGGTTATGGTGACGTGAATCCCACGGCGATAGGTTTTGCTGGTGAGGGGAGGGAGATGTTAACGTTTCGACTATGGGCAACGTTTTCGGGGTTAAGGGTGAGAGGCTGGTTCAGAGTCAGTAAAATTTTATTTGACCGACCACTGACAGCCTGCTGTTGTTTCAGGCTGGATGCAGATTAGGCGGACCTGCTCAAAAATCGGTAAAGTGTGAGTCAAGATCTATGCGTCTGTTAATACTAGCCGGGCTCGAGTGCCAAGCTGCAAAGAATTCTCTCGCGTGTCGTGTATTAGCCATTGTGATATTGCTCATCTTGGGTTTTCCCGGAGCACAAGGTATAGAAATAAATGACATTGTACTGTCAGACTAAATAGCATAAGGCAATTGTCCGATGCATGTCAACATTTGTTTTCGCAAAATAATCCCTCATATCCTTAGGTAAAGTGAACTTTCAAACAGGTTTCCCGATTTAAATTTATTCTTTGGATCAAATATTATAATGTGATCATTATAAGGAAACCTACTGTTTACCTAATTTTCGAGATTTTTTTCAACCAGGTATTTGCATGAACTACGTCATCTAATGTCTGTACAAGTTAAGTGGAATATGCCTGCGATGATAGGGAGTTAATGTTTTCCTCTATGTAAGTGCGATGGTCTTTCTGTATTGCAGCCGCTTATTCAATTTTTTAGTCGTAATTTATTGGTATGCTTTGAATTTCTTTAGTTGGTGACGTCTGGCACTTTTGGAGCCAACGTAATGGATGAGAAAAATACCTCGGACTTTAGCTTTCGTCGTACGTTTTATAAATATAATAAGACTTAGTCGTTAGATAAAGAGGCTTGAGGGTGATGTTTCAAGCTTAAATCATAGCAGTCGCAACGCAAAACAAGAGGACTGAGCACCCACTCATTAAGCGTTTTAAATGCCAAGTCGGATGGATGGCATTAAATGTTACTCAAACCTACCACCTTAAATATCGGACAGGGGGCCACATAAAGCAGTTTGTAGGCGGCAACGCGCTTCAAGGTATGATTTCAGACCAAAATAATGACAGTTGCGGCCGAAGGTGTCAAAAGTATGCCGACAAAACCACTTTCTTTATACTGCCCCAGTTAAAACAAAATGCTAAATGGTAACATTTTGTAACAGCACGCCAAGGATTGAAAATCAAATAGGCGTCACTGCCGCTAAGACAGGTAAACTCAGTCGTGCAGTCGAGAAAGGCACCATCGATACACTGCCAATTGTTAGATATTCTTAGTGCTTGTAGGCAAAGAACATTTGAAGAGGTGCGCATCTTATAAGTTGGATTGTACGCAAATATATAATGAAATACTTCAAATCAATCGTGAAATGTTAACTTCGAAGGAAACGCGGCCGTACCTTATCATCCCACATGAGATACAGTGGTAGCACACGCTAATTGGAACCCTCATCCCGAACCTAGATGACCTTGGGATACATAACGCGAAAATTTAGAAAGTGCGCACCCATTGTCAGATTCTACCTTTAACCAAGAGCTCAAATGAATCCAAATCCGATAAAAATGCAGATATTAAAAAGACGATGGGAGAGCTAAGCCACCTGTGACAGCTTTCATAGCATGGCATAAGCAAGATAAAATTGAAGCTTTAATCATTCGACAAAATGTTCATCAGACAGTCCAGATAAAATAATGCATCGGAGATAGCACTACAGTTTAAAAAAATCAAGTCCACAAAAAGCCATGGAAGGTCAGCGTAGCTGAAGGAGGAGGTAGTTTTGTCACCATGCATCGGACAGAAATGTAATTGGCCGTGTTTAATTCCGCCATAACAGCTCTTGACCCAGTGGACGTCTGTCCAGGTGATGCGACTGGATATATTACCATGAACACACTCTTATTTGATATGCGGAAGGTATTAAAAAGCAAGGACATAACAATAATTTCCAATGACACATCGTTCCGTTCGCGGGAAAAAGGGTAGAAAGCACAGGGAGTAACAGGTCGCTTCGAGCATGTCGACGTTGATCTTTTTCTTTCAGAAGTCGTCGAGGCCTGTAGGGGTGGATAGATGATAACATTTAATGGCAGATTCTAAAATGCGTCACTTTGGTAAAAACACAGGCGTAAAACACATTAATGCTTGCAGATGCTGATAGGTGTGAATGTGACTCTAGCTTAAATAGAGCATACACTATGACAGAGAGATCAACGGGAAAATCGCGGCCCAATTATACTCACTATGTCGGAAGTCTTCAACAACATATACACATTGGTGATGAAATGCCCTTTACATGGATACAAAAAATAACCGAATGCAGACTTTCTGTTGATTCAGGGTAAAGTAAACCTCCATCCACACATACACACACAGAAACACAGAAACACACACATCCTCACAGAAACAGACACCGACCAGCTATTGATCGGGGATAAAGCTCATGTGCTGTACGTGGCCTTTTTATCCAACAACAAGAACCCATAGTACGTTGTCGTGTGAAACGGAAAACCCGACAAATTGATTGTGGTGATGAGTGCCTAGAAATAATGTATATCATAATCCCACAGGCGTAATGCTTCGTAACTGAAATCAGATTTGAACCAGACTTTCGATACCATATCATAGGATTGGTGACTGAATTCAGAAGGACGGCCGTTTTCCTCGTTAGCGGCCCATATACCATGCAGAGGCATAACAATCAACGCAAGGCTAATAAAGATGGTCGTGTCTACAGAAGAACTATCGAAACATATGAATCAACCCAACATCCACGGGGCATGAGCAATGAGGATTATCACGCCTGAAAAAGACTCACCGGGGCGTGACTGATCAGGCGGCACAAAGCGTCCACTTTGCGCGTCAACGCAAACCTGCTGCGCGTAAGACGCAGACGGCATTGGTCGTAGAGATATTGCAGGTGCGCCTTCACCACTGGGCAGTTCTCTTTTTGGCAAGCTGTACTCCTCATTTTGTGGTGGGTTCACGGTTGGCGGAGTAGGCACTGCCCGCACTGGCATAACAGTGTACGGTCGGCCTACCGATGGTCCACTGGGCATTGGACACTTTGGCAAGCTGTATTTTTCATTTGGTGCAACTGAGGTATCACTGGACCACTAGGCAACTGGCTTTTAGGCAAGTCGTAGTAAATGGGGGCCACCAGGGCAGGCGCTTTCACTGGGCTGCCGTTCGTCAGTTCCTTTTCACCGATGCAAAATTCAAGGAATTCATAGAGGAACCGCAGTTGCTCCTTCAAAGGCGCCGAGTTCAACAAACATAAGCAGAATTGGAATAGACAGGTAAAACCACTAAACATCAGAGATGCAGACAAGACCGCAGTCAGCACTGCGGTAATAAGTACTAGGGAAAAGCAATATACTGTTTTGAATGGAAAAGGGTTCGATAGACCATTGCAGCTAAATATGTGCCCCTGTTATTCTCAAAAAGGGTGCATTGTTTATGTCTACTGGTAGAGGTACGCGGAAGAAGGACTCATACTTCCTGAATTGCAAAAAGAACTGTTCAACACCGGTTTGTGAGGATTACTCACCTCGAGCATTTAAAAGCATTTGGACAGATATAAGGCATAGATTCAAAAATAGGTATTCATGCTTAGGTAGTGATGCAAAACAACTGCGTTCCATCAGTATGACCTATGCAAGAGTTGGACCAAGATTGAAGCAACAATGGTTACTTAGATGATTTATTTAACTTACTCTGAATCTACGGCACTCTGTTATGTTTACTACTTAAAAACAACAGTACGACAGATTAAAATATAATCAGAGGCAAGCTCGGGTGCACGTTGGTAGCACAACATGTGAGTTTCTGAGGTTGCATATTCCTAAAAACGCTTAAAATAGTCTGATCTTGCCAATTTGGTGTAGGGATGAGGTAAACAACAAAATGCGAGTTCTTCGCCTAAAACACCATTTCTAAGGGTGATTTAACTTAAGCAGCAAATGAGGTATCTAGATAGGCAGTTTAACTATAGAACCCCGAGTAAGTAAAAAAAATGTGACATGTCAGATTGCCCCCGTGAGTGTGACTATGTCCAGAAGAAGAAATTGGAAGCCTGGATAAAAACTAGTATATCGCGGGATAATTGGGAGGAGAATCGAACAGTAAAGAAACCCAAAAGTAAGGAATGCCCCCAGCATTTATAACACATTAGTGGTGCACGCTTGCGGACAAAATGATAGACCGAAGCACTCGCGAGTACTCAATTTGACTAAATACGTAAGGGCGGTTATCATTTGATAATGGAAGAAGATCAGACATACTTGCAGAGCATGAAGACCACTGGGGAAAGTTTTTTATGCACTATGTAGTGGAAGTCCGCTTCCGTGTGTAAGGGGAGCCTGAGTGGAGAGGTCCGCCGGTAAGCTGGTCTTTGACGCCACCTCCGCCCGTCCCATAGCATCGTTACCGCAGGCCTTTACGTAGTTGGCATTTATATAAAGTTTTGGAACTTCGCTTATCTAAAATTGTGACACGAAGGAGATGTTGGAGTGATGGTTTACGGGAAACAGGGATACAATTGTAATCAGCAATATTTAAACGGTACATTCTACAGACTGCGAAAGGTGGACCCCATTAGCAGGGAAACCGGTTAAACCGTTAATCACCATCATTTTTAGCTAATGTCATACAAGCAGTGTGCACAACTTCCAATAAAGATAGGTATTTGGAGTACGCAGGGGAACCTATGTGAAATACTAGAGATAGATATTCAATAAAAAAACAGGACAAATGTTAGAGGGTATGGGCTAATTCGGAGAAAAAGGTTCGTACTAGAGGTCCAATGTGCTGTTGATCATTCCGGTACCTGTTCCATTCGCGGTCCAGCCGAAAGATGCTCTGATCATCTAGTAAAATGATGCACAATTGAGGAAATAAACGGTAGAAGAGTGATAGGGGCAGCTGAAATCATCAGCACCATCCCAACAAAGGAGTCTATCATAAATCTGCTAGGGTGAACGATCATTGCGAAGATGTCAATTGCTAGGGAGGCTAAGTCTACATGCGGATCTTCTCCACATTTCGCTTTCCACTTTTATTGCTATATTTTAACGCACACAAGTAACTACTACCCTATATACCTAATGCCTTATCTTTTGTGGACAAAGAGTAGCTTATGAAAACCCACTCATATACCCCCAGTTCTAGCATTTTTTCTTGCAAGTAGGGTAAGTTAGACCACAGGTCAGTTGAATTAGGCGACATCTTAACTACCATTTCAATTATTCTGGCAATTCAAGCAGCCTGCAATTTAATAATCAGGTTTTTCCGAAAATTTAACCGATAATGCAGATAAGAAACAAAATCTACAGATATAAATCAACAACACTTGTAAATGCAGTAAAATAAAATAATGCATTCAGCATCCATTAAAGTACATTCCACTGTGTGTCCTTATTCCCTTCCCATGAAAACCCTATAAGCACTGTTTTCATAAAATAACATGCAGGCAGTACGTATTAATGAGAAGGCTCTCGTAAGCTGATCTTGCCCTTTTGTGGTAAATGCGTCCTATAATATCCCAGGTCGTTTCCTTCCGTTTCTTTTTTTCGATGACACAAGACGCTCTAAATGTTTTTGTCCCCGTTCCTTCCTATCTTCCGTTTTCTTTGTGTCTTGTTTGTGTGTTTTTAAAATTTATTTTTAAATTATTAGGAGGTGGGCGTTTGAAGCTTGGTGGTTGGAGCATTGGCTACCGGTAAAGGCGTTCTCTAATACGCAGGTTCAAATCATATCGATTGCCTCAAGTTTTTTTTCACAATTGAGTCAACTCAAATTTTTTTCCATTGCCACACGTTTTGCTATATATAAAATTGTTTATAAAAGTTTTGTCTACAATTTTTGTTTTTTTCGTATTTATCGTATTTTCTCGCTTTCCAACCTGCATAACCCCTACCACAGCGAGTAGCGTATTACAGAATTCAGGCGGGGTTGTTTACGTCGTTGGTCCTTTACCAGACTGCTACTGTTTTCCCTCAATTTCTTTTTACGTTTCCTACTGAAAAAAAGGTTGCTGCCAAGCACGGATTTATTATCAACTGAGGGCAAGTCAGACAGAAGGCTTTGCGACAGATCACCTTAGCCAAAGCAACAAGGGAACTTACAGGGTGTCATGTCCACAAACCGGTTCAGACTCGCCTTTACAGTACCCATTATGGCCGCTGGCTTATAGTCCACATTCTGTTGCTTTGTATGGTAGGCAAATGTCTAAAACGTATAGGAAATTTAGCAAATAGAGTAGTCTTATGTTTACAGCCTGAGGTTCACAAAAGTGCTCTCTAATGTATTAAAATTACGCTACGGAAAGTAGCTTTCACCTTTCTGAAATTCGGTCGATGAGGCGGGGTCCGATACTTAAAGCTCAATACGTACGTCAAAGTCCTTGATATTAATCGGCGATGGACTAGGAAGTAAAACAAAGAGAAAGGCGTTTCAAAACCAGAGGATAGCAACTTATAATTTCAACTCGAAGTGACACCGAATACCTGAGTCGAAATCTTCTAACGCTAGCGTAATAACTGTGAAACGGTTAGGCACTTTAAACGTGAGTCGGTTGTAAGTAAATACGCAGATTTGTATCCGTCACACTGTTAACACAATTTAAGGTGCAAATTGAATGCAGAGTATTAAATCACAAACTACCGGAGGGAGTAGAATCTACACAGAGCAGGCGTCATTGCGTATTCTGCAAACACATTATAGCAATAAGCCCTATCCACTAAATGAGCTGTTTTCATGCAAAACAAAAACCAAATTGCCCGTTCAAAAATTATCGGGAGACTCGTGATGGAAGTATTTTGTGACGGAAGATGTAAAGCTGCGTAGGTCATTTACCATCAGAACATTTTCAGACGGAGGTTCAATTAGTTTCCGTTGCACGATTTACAAATGGCACAATCTACGTGCATTAATTTGCAAAGCGGTACCGTTCGCATCTAAACACTACCTAAACCCACCCACCCCTCCACAATACCTTCTCTAACATCATGCACGCAGTAAGCTGCTTCTAGCACTCTAACATTCCTTTATCTTCTGTTCTCCTAAGAAACCGGACCTGAAAATCGCACTGGTTAGGGGTTAAACGTATTAATCTCACCCCGCCATGTCTTCTCTAGCGGTAAGACAACTGACCAACATGAGAATTATTTATGATACTTAAAATAATCAGCTGCTGAGATAACTATTAATCTTAGAACAAAGGCCACACTGGGATACATTTGTGCAAATGCCGTGTTTCATAGCGAGCAATGCCAATGTGAGATTCGCGGCGGGACGAACAGTCCGGGGTACTTTTGTAACTAAGCAGTAGGCTGTCCGCCTTAAAATAAGAATGGCACATTGAGTGCCGTATTTGCTAGGACTGAAAGTTAACGTGACATTAGGTCTGAAGTGCTGAAGTTCTGCAGCTCTTAACAATGCCACAAATCATCCGACTCCTCAAAAGTTGACTAACGTTTGCGATAGGTGCAATGTGGGCTCAGACTCCGGTTCGTAGTCCACATCGATCCTGGTTATGTATTCCACATTGTTTCTCGGTTCGTCTTCTGCAACACTGCTAAAGAAAGGGAAGACACACTACAAGGCGACGGCGCAAAATATTGTTCACGCTGAACATGTAAAATAAGTTGCGAATGTGAAAACGATGTAAATACTACGTTCTTATGAATAAACCTTTATATGCCCTAAGTTACCAGCCAAGTTATTTTGATGGTTTCTGATATGGGGTACTATTTATATCATGAAAAATTGATACACAGTTGCTCACCGTACACGCTAATGAGATAGGATCCACGTGATAGGCTAAGTGTTAAATCTAGAATTCAGTCAGTACACATACAACCTCTACAAGAACAACACCACGCACGTGGATAGCAAACAGAAGAGTTCAGGTTTGCCCAAAAAACAAGCAAAGGATTTGCTACACCTGAGCATGAAATACCTGACCCGGTAGCCTATCGATTGAACTTCGAGGCACAAAGATAATAAATATGCACCGTAAAGCCAATGTTTGGATTGCCTATCATTAGCAATTAACAGAACAATCAGCTTTTTCCTGGCGGGTTAGAATGTTGGACTTCTTGCCAACAGATGGTCGTTTCGGGGCCCAGGGAGTTGAAAAACTTGAAACTGCATATTGCTGTCTGATGTGAACTACTAAAGCAAAAATGTTAATTCCATCCACTTTTGTCATCGTAAGTAATATTTCTTTGTGTCGGTGAATCTAATTGTGGTGTCTCGTGCATACATATGTAGACCTTTATTGGTGAATGAATGTCAATTACCTGATAATTGGGTCAACTAAAATTACGCAATTTGGTCAATCGGGTCAGATCAAATTAAGCCAAGCTGCCAAAAACGAATATTAAAGCCAGCCTATTAGTCTTTCTGGTGAATTTTAGATGATTGCGTAGGAATTCCTGCTTCGGCAGTCAGTTTGCTCTTCCATACTGGTGGATTCCATACTAGCGCAAAGTTGGGCGGGAAATATCGACCCAAGTGTGATTAAATTCATGGCGTGAAGCGGGCGTGTGTAGCTTAGCGGTTAGAGCGTTGGCTTCCACTAAATGGAATCATTTATGCGCGGGTTCAAATGCCGCCGAAAGCCTCGAGTGTTGTCACAATTGGGTCAACTCAAATAACTTGACAGTTCGCATGCGCCTCATCCAGAAGATAACGAGCACAACAGCAGCCAGGACGACTGACGGGGAGGTAGGTGTTTATGACTGACTGATTAGGACTGCAAAAGAGATATAGGTCATTTTAGTCTTTCTTTTCCTTGTTGGTTGTACTATTCTGTTTCAAAAAGACAGCTAGTATTAACTCAACATATTCATGCAACACATTTATACATAGTAATAGGTAAATGCATGCGTCTTACCTAAAAGTTCGCCTGCACCTTATCCAGCAGACAACGAACAGGACACCAGCGAGGACGAAAACGCTGGACACAGTGACACCGACGATATAACCAACAGAGTATGGCTCTGCTACACCTAAGCAAGATAACACTCTGGTCAGCATATAAGTCAGCGTAATTAAGTAGATGCAGCTGCTGCTGCAAAAAGCTCTAAGTGTGGATCATTGAACCTTCTAATCTAAAACCAAAATTATATTTTACATTCCAGACACCACTTCTTTAAGTGGCTGAAGTAACGAGTTTCAACTGCACCTCCGGCATGTTAATGTATGTTATCGATTAAAATAAGCATTTTGCCGAGCATGTGACATATCGATATACACTTAAACAAGCAGGTGCTATGCAAGTAGCAGAACTTTATTAGAATCAGGAAACCACGATGATCAGATTTTATTTCCAAAATGACTGCATTAACCATCAAGTAGCAAGTCGGTTTCAGAAAGCCACGAGATTCATCGTGTGCATAAGTTTAAAGTGAGGTGGACCTGCGCTGTATATGCCGCAACTCGAAGTCCCTCCGCCCAGGCACCTTGATGCCAACACTATAAAGACCGGGAGATCATTTTTTTTAGAAAAGCCTGCACCTAGGGTTGTTGCAACTTACCATAGTCACATTCTGGGTATTGCATTCATATGCGGCTATGCACTAGTTTAGAATGAGGTTCACTTAAGCTGCACTTGTAAAGGCCAGAACTCAAAGAATTTTGAAGTTTCAATTAGAGTTTACACGTCTATGCAGGCTTGTGATATCACACTACACGATGCGTAAAAACGGTAGGGAGCTCCAGTATCCCACTGATTGCACATAGTAGCGAATATTTGAGTCCCAGAAAGCAGTGCAGAAGAAGAAGATGCGATCATTGGAACAAGATTTTATACTTGCATGACGTTTCGGATTCCCTCAGGAATCCTTAATCATAGGTGATGTTAGCACACTTATGGTCATGCGCAGATAGTGTCCTGCTGATTGCTACAATATCCACACTAGATATATATATGCGTGGGACACAAACAAACCTTGTACCTTATCTAATTTCAATGACTGCAGAAAATAAATAACGGCCGTGTACTTTTCAGGCGCAAGCTGCTGACACGGCAATTATTGGTACCTAAGTCTGTTAGCATACCGGCTTAGACCTCTCTAATTTGGACTGCAACGGCAGCCGAATTAAGACAAAATAGACGTCGCACAAGTTCATCTCTCCATGCAAATATAAAAACTAGTCTACCAGAGGGGTCCATATTATTGCATAGTGGATCCACACGCTTTATTTTGTTTATAGTAATGAAGATGCATCGATAGTTGAGGATTTTTTTATCTCTTTAGCCTTTCATACACAAATCGATCGTCCGATCCGATTAGAATACTGACTTAGTGATTTTAATAAAGCTAAAACTGCTACTTTTCACGCACCACGCACAGAACACGCGTGCGAGTCATATTGAGACGAAGCCGAAGACAGCTTAGTATACTTACTGAAAATGTACCTACATCCCCCGTGTGGTGTACGACTTCAAGTAGCCGATCAGGCTTATGCGTTATATGCATAAGACGGAAATATATATTGAGCGAGGTATAGTCAGTTGTTACAAGTAATGGCTGTGTTGGAGGTTATGCAGTTGATGGTAGGGCTAAGGTTGAGCAGGTTGCTGGGAATTTGAGGGCTACGATGTATGTCTATAGTGACATTAGTTTTTTTCTGCCAGGCGGCTTAATATGACTAAACGCGGATTGAATGCGCATGTGCACTTGTATGTCGGACCTCATTGTGCATCGATGAATTTTCTTACTTTCGACACTGCACTTTCTCAATTTTCTGTCTTGACGACAGTGAGCCTAATTCACTGACGCATTCTTCCGACTCAGCTCTCATTGTGATTACCCGGGTTCGAAATCTCATCTTTGCTTATCAACGAGATCACACAAGCACATTCTTCCAGGGAACCAGAACAGACGCGTCTTCAACCGCGTTCTCACCCTCCCGCATGGCGGCCTAGGTCTGCTGCACCAAACCTTCCTACCGTGCATCTATCTTCCCTCCTCTATAGCTCTTTTTTGATGACGGCGCACCCCTCCGGACCACGCTGCTCCGACAACCCCTCCTCCACACCGCCGGGATTAAGGACCATGCGGCGAGGCTCCTGATCCAACGAGGGCTACTAGCCTGGCTAGCACATTCGTTCCTCCTACCCAAGTTGTCGACTCACTGGCAAATTTAGTCAAGAGGACATTTCCTCCTACCACTTTTCCGACTCACTGGTAAAGGTAGTTGAGATCAAAGAAACACACTTTCCGCTTTCCAGCGTAAAGATTCACCTGCAAACGTTGTCAAAATTACAACAGCTGTTCCACTGGCTGATTCCACAACCGCATCTCAGAACAGGTCGCAGGCATCTCCTTAGACTCCAACTCGAGCAACTACTGTCACACATGACAAATGCTCTCCAACCTGCATGTGTACTGGATTATCTCCTTATTTTCATCGTTTGCTCACACTCGACACATACACTGCCTTCTGTGTCTGGCGGGCAGCTGTTGCGGACAGCCAAATTTTCTATCTCCTTTTCATCGTTCGCTCACTTTCGACACATGCACATCATTCTGTGTCTGGTGGGGATCTGTGGTGGAATGCTATGATTCCCCCCTTGTTCTTTAAGGCTCAATGCCCCATAGTCGTGTCGTCATAAGCAACTGTTCTAATGCTTTTCTTCTTTGGTGCCCTCCCTCCGAGGCTTGACCTCACAGCTGCTTCTGGCTAACCAATAACAGATTCTTTTTTCCACTAATGCTTTTATGTTTTTTTACTTTTTTCACACCCGCATAACCAGTGACCATTGAATTGTCATTATTCATATTCCTAGCCAAAACTGACAGAAAAACTAGCCCGTAGTGCCCACGCAGGCTGTCACATTCCAGAACAAACGGCCTCGGATTCGAATTTTAGATATTTCAAAACATTTATCGGGTCAGTGTGGCTGATGGAGTCTAACAACTCGTAGCGCACATTATATTTTAAAATCAGACAACATAATAGCAAGTTTATATTGAATTCCATATATTGAACAGTGTCTTAAACGAGCCAACATCGTGTCAAACATTTGTTGACAAGATTGACAAACATTCATTCGTAAATTCACATAGTCATTTATACAAAAGAAAAATTGTTGGTTAGCAAGCGTTTAAAGCTCTTTAACATATCTGCCATTCCATGCGTCACCACGAGAAGATAAATGTTCAAAACAATAAAGACAAAATACCGGACCCATATCTCACTTTCATTTCACAATCAACCAGTTATTCGCTTCTAAGTATGACTTTGGGTACTAAGACAATTAGTGTGAAAAAAACAGCTTAAGTCAAATGTTGAAATATGCTTTAAAATGATTTTTTGTTGTCTAAATGTTCCACATGTTGATACTTCATCCATTTAAGAGACTGGAGGACAGTGCAACAGCCGATAAGAAAAATTTGTGGCGGTGGGAACAAGTAGTGTACTTTTATCATATTTTTAAATAATTTGCACATACCTCTAAGACAGGAGCAACTTGATATTAAGATTCAAAACAAATCAACCATGCTGCACTTTGGGCATCAAAACGGAAAATAAGATCAAGGTGGTGTGGGCTCTTGGCCCTTCTTATGTGTTGTTTAAATTTATCAATAACCAAGTTTGTTAAAACTAAATAAAACACACTTTTGCACACTTTCGGTTTTGACGCGTGCTAGCAACTATCTTGCTAATCACTCTCCACGGCTCAACTCTCTCCTCACCTGCCGCTGTTTATTTTGCCCTTCAACGACACCTCTCTGGTGATCACTCTCGGTCTCCAGGAGAATCCAGCGACAATTTACAAACGAGTTTTCTCCACATTTTTGCAACTCACAGCCCAACGAACTTGGATCCAGTCCTCGCAGAGTCATCCTTTGGCAAGTCGACTACTTGAGTACTGCCGACTAGGATCGAGAAGGATCTAAGTGAGTTGTATCATTTCTAATCTTCACCATCAATCTCTTTACTGGATTTTACGACTTTTTCACTAGAATAGTCTAGTAAATCCCTTATTAGCAGTTAGTCTACCCTCGAAAGTTTTCCATTGCGTAGTTGCTAAGACGTTTTATATATTTGTTGTGATAAAGTATCTACAAATTTGGTGGCCCCGTTTCTATTGTTATCCACGCCTTATTATTTATTCCATTCACCTTTTTTTCCCGTTTGAATCTGCCATTCATAAGTTTTTCACCATGAGCGACGAATACCACCCATTTCACGATTGCGACGACGATGATGCTGGTTCTAACCACTCGTGTGCACCATCTGCTCACGACGAGCTTCAGGCTTTCCAGGTATCTATTAAGCTTCCCCCTTACGAAATGCGCGACCCGAAAGTCTGGTTCAAACAGATCGAAGCTGTTTTCGCCTCACGTCAGATTACTGGCGAGCGTTCGCGTTACGCGTACGTCGTGCAGTACTTACCGTTCGACATCGCTTTCGCCGTTCAGGATCTCCTTGATCCTATCCCTAAAGTCAAAACTTACTCTAGCTTAAAAAAGGCTATTCTCGAACGTACGGCGCATTCTGCCAACAGCAAACTTCGTCAACTCCTCAGCAACGTCGAGCTTTGCGACCAAACCCCCTCCGCTCTAATGCGCCACATGCGTCACCTGCTTGCTGGTCGCTCCTTATATGATTCTATTTTTCGTCGCATTTGGATGGATAAATTAGCCCATCCAATGCAACAAGTACTCGCCCTACTCGATGATGAAGTTCCGCTGACCAAACTCGCGGAGCACGCAGACCGCATCCAACAATGTTACCCCGGTACTAGTTCGTACGCTGTAAACCAAGCCTCGAACTCAGTACCTCAGCATGCTGTCTCCCAGGTTTCGGCCTCACGATCCGACCGTAAACTTGACAGCCGCGCACAGCAAAAGTCCACTAAATCGCTTGGTACCTCATCCTCGCGGTCTACTTCACACACTCAACCGATTCGAGACGTTACAGACCACAGAGATGACGACCTGCAGGATCTTAAAGATACTGTCAGGTTATTGTGCTCTCAAGTGAGCACGATGTGTTCCACACTCAACCGGCTTCAAACCAGTCGTCCCTCTACAAGCCGCAACCGCTCTAACTCAAAAGAGCGTGCAGACGACAAAGTCTGCTGGTATCACCGAACATTCGGTCCGGATGCTATTAAATGCGTCCCGCCTTGTTCTTATGCTCAACGTTCACGTTCGGGAAACGGCGCCGCCAGCCAGTAATGGCGACGACTGGTGCTGGCCACTCGCGACACAGTCGCCTGTTTTTCCGTGACCAACAAGTGCACAGGGTTCCGTTTCTTGATCGACACAGGTGCAGAGGTTAGCGTTGTACCGCCCCCTCGTCGGCATCATCTCCAGCCAACGCAGTTTACACTGCAGGCTGCGAACAACACTTCTATCGCCACTTTCGGTCAACGGTCCCTAACTTTAGACCTTGGGCTTCGTCGCCGTTTCCAATGGGTTTTCATCAAGGCCGACGTCCAGTCGCCTATCATTGGGGCGGATTTCCTAACACACTTCGGCCTCACAGTCGACCTTAAACATCAGAAGTTTCTATATCCTACCACTCAGCTGTTTACTGTCGGGTAAGTTTCGCGTGAGCCTTCCGCTGGCATCCACTTGACCGTGCCAAGCCCGCCATTTTCTGACATCTTGGGGTATTATCCTTCCCTCTCTAAGCCTTGTCAGTTTACGGAGCAGGTTCAACAGTCTGTTCGCCATCATATCACTACCACTGGCAGACCAGTCCATGCTCATCCGCGTAGACTTCATCCTAAGAAGCTACAAATCGCGAAGAACGAATTTGAGCACATGTTGAATTTGGGGATTATCCGTCCTTCGTCCAGTCCATGGGCTTCACCACTGCACATGGTTCCCAAAAAGTCATCTGATGATTGGCGGCCATGCGGTGATTATCGTGCTCTCAATCGAGCTACAGTCCCGGACCGGTACCCGATTCCCCATATTCATGACTTTTCCAACATGTTGGCTGGAAAGACGATTTTTTCCAAGATTGACCTCGCGCGAGCATATCACCAAATACCGGTCGCGGAGGAGGACATCCCTAAAACCGCCGTCTCGACTCCATTCGGCCTGTTTGAATTCCTTCGCATGCCTTTTGGTTGCGGAATGCGGCCCAAACGTTTCAGCGTTTTGTCGATGACATTTTGCGCGGTCTCTTCTTCACGTTCGTGTACATCGACGACATCCTTGTCGCCAGTTTGTCAGCCGAAGAACATGTTGAACACTTACGCCAAGTTTTCGATCGTTTTCAACAAAATGGTCTACAGCTCAACGTCGATAAGTGTCTTTTTGGCGTCACTTCTCTGGATTTTCTTGGCCATAATCTTGACCAAAACGGGATCACACCCCTCCCAGACAAGGTGCAAAGCGTGTTGTCTTTTCCAGCTCCGAAGTTAATAACTCAGCTTCGCCGTTTCATCGGCCTAATCAACAACTACCGGCGTTTCATACCAAATTGCGCCGCCATCCTGGCACCTTTGACGGATCTTTTGAAGTCAAAGTCCAAGTCGCTTCAACTTTCACCCAGTGCTCTTGAAACATTCGAGGCAGCCAAGAAAGCACTCGCGGACGCCACACTGCTTCATCATCTGAGCACCGCTGCTGATACACAACTTATTCTGACCACGGATGCCTCCAATATTGCCGTAGGCGCAGTTCTGCAGCAACAGGTCCACGGACAGTTGCAGCCGCTAGCTTTTTTCTCTCAGAAGCTTCAGCCGGCGCAGACTCGCTAAAGTACTTTCTCGCGTGAACTTCTCGCCATTTACCTGGCCATCCGTCATTTTCGACACCTGCTCGAGGGGAGAGATTTTCAGGTCCACACGGATCACAAACCTCTCACTTACGCCCTCAAAGCTAAGCCAGATCGGTATTCGCCGCGCGAAGTACGTCACCTGGATTACATCTCTCAATTCACCTCAGACATACGCTACGTCCGCGGTGATGAGAATGTTGTTGCTGATGCCTTGTCCCGTCCTGAGGTCAACGCTCTTATCACCATGTTAGATCTGGCGAAGCTTGCGGAAGCGCAGGCGCTTGATGACTCCATTATTGAAATGCTTGCGTTTTCTGTGCTTCAGCTGCGTGGGGCTCCGCTCCCCGTGGCACCACGCTCTATCGTGTGTGATTTTTCTACATGTACCCCTCGTCCTGTAGTACCCCAATCCTACCGGAAGGTTGTTTTCGACCACTTCCGTTCGCTATCCCACCCCGGTGTGCGTGCCGGCCGCAAACTCATCGCAGCCCGTTTCGTCTGGCCAAAGATGAACACCGACATAGCTACTTAAACCAGGCAGTGCTTAGCCTGTCAAAAGAATAAGGTCCAGCGACACACCGTTTCACCTCCCAACACGTTCGCGGTTCCCGACGCCCGTTTTCAACACGTCCACATGGATTTAGTCGGACCGTTACCCCCATCTCGCGGTTTCACGCACATT